>CM029115.1:25242837-25300337 GCA_016859345.1 Istiophorus platypterus
TACAGTGCCCTTAATTGAATTATTATTATTTTTAATTCAAAAATAGAAAAGAAAACAGTATCATTCACGTGCAAACATTTGGCCAAGAAGTAGAAACTGAGGGGCGATTGATGAGTTTGTGGACTAAGGTAGAAGGAGTCAACCTCAGAAAACCCAGCACAGTTATTTGTCCACATCGTCCCCTGCTGCATTTACACATTTAGTCCAGCGGTCGTGGAGCAGACGGCTCCCGTCAACATCTTGTCATGGATCTCGTCCTTGTTGTCATGAGCGGTAACAGTGACCGTCCTTCCAGGTTGGGGGTCGTCTTCCAAGTCCTCTCTCTCTCTCTGTGTTACCTGAAGCAGAAACACCACAAAACTTGAAACCTTCTGCTTGTTCACCGGAGGAGCTGAACTGAGCGTTTGTATGACGAGAGCTGTATAACTCATTTCCTTCTACCTTAAGAGGGACTTATGCTTCTGCGTCAAGTCTCTGTCATAGTCTACGTGAGCGGCCTACGTCGTCGTGAGCCTTCTTCCTTCCACGTTGGTGTCACTCTGCAATTACTAGTCTGTGGTGACGTTAATGTGCCACTGTGTTGAGTTTTCTCACCACTGTTTTCCAGGATTTCTTTTGGTGAACTTGGAAATAATGGGGATAGAAACTGAGCGGATCTTGATGCAGTTGGAGCTGATAGATTAGTTTTCCTGAATTTCCTGCAACGCAGGAACAAAAGAACATATCGGAGGAGATGATCTGTACGATGAAGATGAGGGAGAAGCTGGAAATGCGATGCTACCAAACCGACCGATCACAGCTCTTGCAGTTGCGCTTACGTTTTTTGTGCGCGTCAGGCTACGACGTAGGTTTGACGAAAGCGTAAATCGGCCTTTAGGCCTCCAACTTATCAATCACCCTTTATGCGTTACACAAGTATTTTCTTTTTATGCCCTTAATCCATCTACTCCACAAGAGTTCAGAGAGAAACGTTGCACTTATTTTTTACTACGCTACAATTATTTCAGAGCCTCAGTTTCTAGATACTATTTAATGTTTGTACACAAAGTATGTTGAGCTTATAAAAGTTGATGCTTTAGTATGAATCAAACTACTTAACGGTACAAGTTTAGCTGAAACAGTGGTTTGATCTATTAGTTGCGTGACAGAAAATTTACAAAAGCAAAATCCTTTATTAAGACAAAAATGCCAAACATTTCATACTTGCAGCTTCTCAGATTTGAGGATTTGATTCTTTTCCTCTCAGTTATTTCAATATTTAACGAGCTTAGTGATTGTTTCACTTTCAGCTCTGGATCATTTATCACTATCCTGTATTTTTGTCACTAATTCAAGTCACTAATTTCAGTCCTATGCAAAATACTTAGAAATATGCTCCATCTCAACCAGACACGACTATAATTATAACGAATAATCACCTTTATATTATCTGATAATCAAAGCGTCACAGGCTCCATTTTTCTGCATTGAGTACTTTTATTCACCTGATTACACCTAAGTAACATTTTAAATGCAGGGCTCTAACTTTACAGTCTGGTACAAGTACTTTTACTTAAGTAAAAGAAATAATACTTTAGCAAGTTTAATCGTGTTTATGTGACTTTGCCTGTAAATGAGGTGGATAGTTATCGACGAGCTCTTCCTCAGCGCAGAGACGCTACGAGTGACCGTCTCTCTCTGACTAAACCATCTGGTTTTTCTTTCCTCCGTCGTTCAGCTGTGTCGGAGTTTTTGGACAAAAACCAAAGTTAGAGCCTGATATTTATGTTGAAGTTTAACACTGAACGACAAGAGTTGATTTAGGAGCCGTGACTTCTCCTGCAGATGCGTAGAACCGCAACCGTTTGATAGCTCAGCCTTCACATGCTAACGTCATTAGCAAAGATAAAAACTTTTAGACCCTCAGCTTGTGTAAGAAAACCAGTTGTGATAATCTGGAAAAGGTCAAATTAACTGGTGAGACTGTGATAATCGTGGCTGTTTGTCTCTGAGTTACGTGCAGTCCTTATTAAATGTGTGTGACAGGGTTGATAAAGGTTCAGCTAGCAGGCCAGCTAGCAGGCTAGCTAGGCGCTGCTGCAGCTGTTGAGGCTAGTAGAGTTTCTCACAGCTAAACTTCATGTTCGTTAGCAGCTGTTTTATCTTTAAACTGGGAAATGAACGTGTATCTAAGGTGTGTTGCCTGTTGTGGGCTCAGCATAAGAGCATGTTGAATTTCTGAGATGTGTTTATGTTGAATTCATGTTCCCTGAGGTGAACTGTGAGTCGCATATTCACGTCTACGCTTGTTGTGAGTTAACATGAAGGGACATGAGACATCGTGGAGCATAAAGTCTATGGACGTCGATGATGGACTTTTGATGAGTTATGAGTTATGCTACAATTATTTGAGAACTTCAGTTCCTAGATTTTATACAATGTTTGTTCACAAAAGTATATTGAGCTTGGTTGATTGATCAGTTAATTGGCTGGTAGAAAATTTATTTTCAACCATTTCTAAAGCCAAACAATTTATAGTTCCATCTTCTCAGATTATGGATTTGGTACTTTTTCCTCTCAATCATTGGAATATTTTTGATTTTTTTTTTTTTTTTTTAATAATTTTGAATTATTAGACTGTTTGTTATACAAAACAATCTTAGTGATGGTTTCACTTTCAGCCGTAGTTAATTTTTCATTATTTTCCTGAATGTTTACAAGGTAAATAATCAGATTAATTCATAAAATAATTTGCTGATTTACCAATGTTGAAAATAATCACTAATATTAGTCCTATACAAAATAGTTAAAAAAAAAGAATTAGCTCTGATTCAACAAGGCACAACAGTAAGCCTGTGCTTTTAATTTAATGTATCGGTAATAATCATCTGATTGTTAAACTTGACTTGCATAGATAATAATTTTAATTTTTACCTTTGCGTTCTCTCCTAAATACCAAAAATGGAAGTTGTTTTTTTTTAATGTGTATGTGGTCCATGGCATTGTACAAAAGCTTTAGACGCTTTAATGTTTTATCAACCACTAGGTCCTAAATTAAATCTGCAGAATTACAACAATTGTAGTCAATGTGGGAATCACATGAAAAGACAGAGGGCACTGTGGTGCATTTTTACTTCACCTGCACAACTGGCATACACTGTATAAGACTGTATAATAGAGAGGCCTTAAGGAAGTCTCTGGATCCCATCAAAGGGGGAGAGCTTGGGATAAGGCCAAGTTTGTTTTTTCTTTTTTCTTTAAGTGAGTCAGCAGTTCGCCGGACACCTGCAGGAAGTCGTGGGGCAAAGATAATGGGTCCCCTGTCCCGAGATAAGGACGGCAGGCGTCAATATGCAGTGGTGCATGCAGAAAAACACGGTGAGTCCCTAATGTGGCTGCGGGGAACACCTTCACACCACTGGAAAGCATCTAAAAAGGAAAGGCACTCCCTGGCATTGCCATCCATGGGGACGGGTAAAGACTATATATAAGAATGAGAACTTTTATTTCAGGTTCAGCGTCTGTGTTCAAGAACCAGCCTCGATTTTTGACAGGATTTTGTTGCATATTTACATTAAATCTGCAAGAACTGCACCACACTCTGACTCATTTGTTCATTTTTTTTTTGAATTGACAAGTTGATTAAAGTGTCATTAGCTGCTGCTTGAACATTAAGAATGAAAGGAGATGTAGTGGCTCTGAAGACTCTCTGGGCCATCTGAGGAGCTTCTACACGACTTAGGTCCTCAGGGGAGGACGCATTGAACAATATCACCTGACAGGTACCTTCAGCAACTGTGTGCAGGTGTAACCGAGGAGAACCGGTTGATTTCATTTTTTTTCCCCTCGTGTTTACCGCACAGGTAAAAATCAACCAATAAAAACTACACATTGCTTTCATTAAAAAAAGAAAAGCATCCTCAGTTCACGTTTTAGGTGCCCGAAAAACGTCTGCACGGTACTATTTTTCTTGTCGGAGCAGCGACTTAAGGCAACACTGGCCATACATTTACAATAATTAAAAAAAAAAAAAAAAACTCGACATATAAATAAGTGCATAAAAATGTAAAATAAAAAAACGACGTGGAAAGGAGAAAAGGGGGCAGATCACATGACCGCCTCCGTTATTTCCTCTATGCTACCTCTCCTGCCTGCGACAGCTCAGCAGCGGTGCGGTCGCCCCGAACGAGAGAAAACCCTCCGCACGTCGCGTAGGCCTCCGCCACAGTGAGCCCCGGTCACGGCGACGACGGATAGAAGCACCCACACGCACACATACATATTTACATACATATAAAAACATTATCTGTTCTCGGTCGGTTCTTTAAAGAAACTGATAGCCTCGTTTAAAGAAAAAAGAAGAAGAAGAAGAAGCCAGTCCTCATCATGGCGACAGCTGCGGTGTCTGCCCCTGCTGGCTGCGGCCCCAGCCCCGGGCCGGGAACGGAGCTCGTCCGCGGGCAGGCCTTCGACGTCGGGCCTCGGTACAGCAACCTCTCCTACATCGGGGAGGGAGCCTACGGGATGGTGTGGTAAGTGAACCCGAAGACCCTCGGTCACCCTCCGCGGCTCCTTCTCTTTTCCCTGCACATCGCGAAGGAGTTTAGCCCCCTCTCGGTTTTTAGCCAGACGTGACGTTAGCTAACTTGCATCTCTCTCTTTTTTTCCCCCTTTTTCTTCCCCCGTTAAAGAACAACTTAGTAATGTTGTGTTTTCGCTAGCGAGCAACAGTGTCATTAGCTAAACGGAGACGGTGTCCGTTTGTCCGGAAAACAGATTAAATCACAGCTGAACCAGCGGCTTTTTTGTTTTCTGCTCCTGTCTGGTGTGTTTTGCGTTGCGGTGATCGCCGACTTGAAGTCAATGCACTTGAAAGTCCATTTTATTTGCTTACTAACTTGCAACAATGATGAACGGGTCTTACAACATTCAAAGCCAATTGCCTCTTCTGTAATTGGGGTTTTTTTATCACGTCTTCCAATGTCAAAAGTAACATACAGCTTTAAAAAATGTGCTGTTTTGTCAGTAATATTCCTTAAAACAGGCACCCAGCAGGGTGTGTGCAGTCCTCCACTTTATATTAACATATATTGTGCTTAACTGAGTAGTCTCTCTTGTCCAGAGTGACACCAACGTAGAAGAAAACTGGTGTGATAGCCCTTTTTTGTGCCGTTTAGTGTTTAGTGTGTAATTTATAGTCATGACATGTTCCTACATCTTGTTTTTTCTTCATAGTTTCATCACCATGAAATTTACATGAGCTGTGTTTAGGTCTTTTTCAGTGAAATTTGCATGATACACCTGAAAGTGCGTTGCAGAAGCATCTCATGGGTTTTTTCTTTTTACCGTGTACAGTTTTGCTTCAGTTAGCTGATGCTGAAGGCTGGTTACATGCAGTATATGGGACATGTAGCAGGCAGGATCCACTCTGGAAGAAGTATTTTCCACCTAATGATATGCTTCCACAGATGTAGTGGAGGGTATAATCATAAAAACTCAATTTCTGCTCCATGTTATTTGCAATGTGTAGATTTTATCCTCCTCTGCTACATGACTGGTATCTTATTTGGACTAAATTTGCACATGCGTTTTGATAATTAACCCCAAAGATGGCAAAGTTCATTTGGTTTTTTAATTAATTTATTTATTTTTAACCTGCGTCTCAGATTGTGTTGAGTCAAATCCTACTCTCCTTTTAAATTTCTCTGCTGTTTCTCTAGCATGTGGTGATGTAGTTGACCTTATATTTGAAAACTGTACTGTGTTACATAATGTATTTTTCCTTGTGTAAAACAACAGTAGTGTGCTTCTTTCTTTCTTTTTTCTGTGTCAAGAGGCTCTGGGTTTTCTGAGAGCATTGATTTTTGACACGTAATCTAACCGAGGAGTTGCAGCCATGGCGGGCTGTCTGGTGTCTTTTTTGCTGCGGCAAAGTGGAAAACCCGGCCAAACTTGCGCATCCCCGGTTGTCACTTGTACAATCTTCCCATCGACAAGTGATCGGTACATGATGTACTTCCAGGCAAGCAGGATGGACGAAATACTGCTCATCATCAAAGCCCCAGAGTTAGGATATGTCCACAGGGCTGATCTGGCTATCTAAAGAGATGATAATACATTACAATGAGGGCTTGAAGATGCAAAGTGATGCTCGGCTAGAAGCTGAGAGACATTACTGCAATCCAAATCAGATTAGTCCCACAGACTAGTGCCGAAACAATTGACCTGACACTATTGGGTGCAGTGGGTTTTTTTCAAAAAATTTTTTTTTATAGCTGATCAATCACTGAAGTCATTTAAAAATTAAAAATCCTAATATTTTCCATCAATATGTCAAATGTGAATATTTTCTGCTTTTAATCACTGTTAATGAAGCCAGACAAAATAAACTTAAAAGGTATAAATTTTATAGTCGTTTCTTTGCTCTCTAGTTAGATGTGACGGGCGTTTGCTGGCATTAATTATTTTAATTGCGGGAGACCTGCTGGTTGTCCCGATGTGTGCTGATCATGTATTTATTGTGCTCAGATGTTATTGCTACATGTTTATACGTTTTGATTGCCTATATCTGTCACAAAAGGTGAAAAGGAAATTTTCATGTTGGGATTACGGGTGAAAATGAGCTGTTTTGCTAATGCCAGCACATCTTACGAATACTGTTGATACATGTGCACTAACCCATGACAAACCAGAACTGAAACAACCAATCCATTTGTCAATCAAAAAAACAATAAATAAATAAATCTTTAACTATGTAGAGATAATTCAGAGATAAATTAATCATTAATTTTATTTTATTTTTCTGGAAAAAAAATGTCCAACATTCATTTGCTTCCGCTGTCTTGCGTGAATTAGATTCTTTCGGCTTCATTGAAAGTATATTTAATATTTTTGGGGGTTTGGCTTGGCAGCTGTGGCTCAGGAGGTGGAGGAGGTCGTCCACTAACTGGAGGGTCGGTGGTTCGATCCTGGGCTCCTCCAGCTTTGGATGTCAAAGGGGCCTTGGGCAAGATGCTGAACCCCAAATTGCCCCTAGTGTGTGTGTGTGTGTGTGTGTGTTTGTGTGTGTGTGTGTGTGTTTGTGTGTGTGTGTTTGTGTGTTTGTGTGGAAAGCGATATATGAATGCATGTGGGTGGATGTGGCATGTGGGCGTAAAGCATTTTGAGTGTTCGAAGAGACTGGAAAAGTGCTATTTAAGTGCTGTCCATTTAACACAAAAGGCCATTTGAAATTGTCACTTTTCACAACTGTCTGATATTTTATAAACCAAACGATAATTTGAGAAAATAATCTGCAGATAAATCATAAATGGGAATAATCCTCATTTGCAGCCCTAAAACAAACAAGCATTTATGGAACAATTTGTGGAAACATACAAAATAACTGAACATAAAAAGCATAAAAAGTGTACTTAATCTGACAAGCTTTACTTTGATCTAGAGCTTGAAACCATTGGGGTGGAGTCAGCGGACAACTAAATAATGAACATGCTAAGACAGTCAAAACCTAGATCAGGATATTCTCAGTTTCTATAATAACCAACAGAAACCGTGCTTACGCAGAAACAACAAGGAGCCAGTTTTGTCGTGTTGCCCTCTTATCTAACAATAATGTGCTAGCAATAACTGATGGGTTTTTCCTTTTTTCACTTTTAGTCGTGTTTCTGGGCTGCAACTCTCACTATCAGTCACATGCTGGTCGGGTGGTATGGTGACGCTTTATTCCTTGAACTTTCTCTTCATCTCGTTTTCGGTTTCGGTAAGATGAGGTTTCTCCATAATCCGTTTGCCCGTTTTTCTCTTTCTGGTTACTGGAAATGCGTCTTCCATTGATGTGAAATGTATCAGCAGAGGACTTATAAAGTTAAAACTTTTCTCTTCCCTTTTGACAGTTTACTTCACCATCAGGCACCCCTTGCCGGCGATCCCCTTGTCCTACATGAGACCAGGTGATGGTTCGGTGGTGCTGTCGAGAGCAAATCACTGTCACTGAGATTTTAAATCAGGTTTTTTTAATCATTTATTCAGATTGGAATACCACACATTTCAAGGGCATTTTCACACAAAACATGCTCCAACCAGTTTATTTCACCTCTGGAATGTTCTCGTCCGTTGTGGGATTTCATCTGGGCAGGTGTGAACAGAGCCCATCAGCTCCCAACCGCAAAACATGAGCTCATATGCTTTTGAAAGCGATTGATGATTATCTTCTGATTGAACAGAAGATGCAACGTATCAGGAGTTATACTGTCAACCACGTATGGGGAAACAGCCCCCCCCCCCAAAAAAGAAGACACTGAGTTGTGAAGTATAAAGTATCTCTATTTTTCCTCAACATCAGGGATCACAAATTGCAGCAACATGCAAGGACAGGTCCTATATGCTTGATTCTGGTTGCAGTGATCTGGCAAATGACAGGTTACTAAAGCCTCATGTCCGGTAAATATGACCTGTTGTGGGGTTTTTTTCTTCTTGTTGTTGTTGGTTTTTTTTTAGAAGTCCTTCTCGCCTGTAATTGGATCCTGTGACACTAAATATACAAACAAAACAGCATTTTTTTTTTTTAATAATAATTCAGTGATTATTTCATCTTGTAGCCCTTTTCAACAGCAGGGAACGGTACATAAGACCGTCTGATATTCTCTCTGTTTCACTCTGCTTTTCTCTCGTGTTCACGCAACAGGCAAAAGCTCTTTACTTATGTGATGCTTCTGTACCCAGGGTGTGCTCGCAGGCAGTTGGAGTGGGTGATGTGTCAGCCTCAGCTTCCTTGCACTCATTTTTGCTGCGTTGCTCTAAAGACTTGTGGCTTCCAGTTGGCTGGCCACGTAGCTTTTGATGTGCAGCAGCCTGGGGAAGTTGTGCGGCGCGCACTTGATAGGGGACCCCCCCCCCCCGCGCGCCTTTGCTGATTTTGCCGTCTTGTAAGCAGCTTCTCCCGGTGTTGCAGCCAGCAAGCCTCGTGTGTGTGTGTGTGTGTGTGTGTGTGTGTGTGTGTGTGTGTGTGTGTGTATGTATGTATGTATGTATGTATGTATGTGTGTGTGTATATATATATATATATATATATATATATATACATATATATATATATATATATGGGAGTAATAACTTTCTCCACCATCTCCACTCCATGATCCAGGCTTTCTGCTACCTTCCTGCGTTCAGTGTGCAGTCCTTTCTAAGCTGAGCTTTTTAACTCACTTGACCACACAAAAGATCGTGCAGGGACACGGAATATAATGTTGCATCATAGATGCAAAGTCGGTGGCCAAAGAGTTGTGGCAGATAATGGGTCTTTTGGTTGGGTTAGACAGGGTTGATATGGAAATTTATCCCTCTAACTTCAAGCCCTGGGATGTGCCATCCTGTATGTAATAATAATGACTGTGACATCCCTTGAACTCTTCTACAACTATTTGTCTCTCGCCCACATCGCCCAAATCCTCGTTTTTTGTTGTTTTTTTTTTTTTTTTTCAATAGAGCCGAAATCTGGGTTACCTTTTGTTCCAACGGCTTTCGGTACTCAATGTATTTTCCCACAGCGGATGCCTCTTATTTGCTTTTTTCTGAGAAGCTGAAACACAACACAGGGTGCTTCTGTCCATATTTCAAGCAAAAATGTGTGGTGACTAATGTACCGAAAGGAGAATTAATCATTAACCAGGATGAAATTGTTTTTCAGCTTTCTTAGCTGTAGGTACCATATTGAAATTGGACTTGATATAGTGACTGATTTGATTTTTCAAATCTACACAAGAAACGACAAATAGGTGGTGTTTCTTAGGGATTTGAATTCAGCTTAGGGCACTATACATTGAAAACGAATTTCAGAGTCTTTAAAGTTGTTACTGCTAATCAGAATGTCACTATACAAAGTTTTGAGTTTGTGTTGCGACATGCTGCGTTACAAAATCAGCCTGTGTTTGACTGTGTGGTTCGAGGGCGGTCGCTGTGGGGCACATCCGTGTCATTTTCTGAGCGGGGCTTATTTTTGTTTTCAGTAGCCCCTCGTTGACGGTGGGGCTGTTCCGTGACGGTGCTTTCCAGAGGCTGTGGGTCACTTGGGTTGACGGCGCATGGAGCCTCTTAACAAGAGCCTTGGCCAGTGCACGCTGGCTGCTTACTCAATCATGAGATACTGTATTGCCCTCTGCGATGGTATTCGGTGAGCTGCTGTGGCGTACGCTGCCTTTTCAACCCACCCACATCAGTGGTCAGATCATGGGGGAACGCTGCTGAAGTGGGTCCTGCTTATAAAAAAAGTTTGATATCTAAAGAGACTGGTGTGAGGTGGTCGGATTCCACTCTTTCAAGAAACACAACAGTGGGATGGCATCGCGTTGTTTCTTACTCTGAAGCATTTTGTTTATCATTGCTGGACTGATTCCTCCTTGGAACCGACTCCGATCTCAGCTCAGTGTGTCAATATCAGGTAGTGATCCAGTATCAGTGCTCTCTTTTCCTCAAATGTAACATCTGTATGCATCATCGCTTGGAACTCTCTGAAATCCCTGTAATATGAAGGAACATGAGACCGGGAGTCTCTGGGGCACTTAAAAACTTTTGATCGTTATCATGAGTAGTTTTTTTTTTTTTAAATACAAAATGTAGAAATTATCTGGTTTCAGCTTTCCACTAGGGAATATTTTCTGGTTCCCTTAGGCTTCTATGACGTTAAAACTGAAAGTCTTTGGGGGGCTTTTTCTGTTGGTTGGACAGAACATCTGTATTTCAATGAACTATGGGATATTGGAATGGAAATTTTTCACATTTTTCTGGAACAACTGAATAATCAATTTAAGCAGGAAAATAAAAAACAGATCGGTCGATAAGAAAAACTAGTAGTTAGTTGCAGCCCCAAATCGTTTTAGTCTCAAAAGTATTGTAACAAGCATATTACAATTTCAGGGAGCTCAGTTTTGCCATGATAAAGCAGAGGAAACAGGCAAATCCTCACATCTGCTTAGATGCAAATGGTGAATGTTTTTATTAATTGACTCAATAACGTCAGCCCTATTTTTTGTTTTTTAATTTTTATTTAAATGGAAAAAAAGCACTATTGAGATTATGTTGTTACGTATTTATTTGCTATAATATTTGCAATTAAATTTTCATAGTCAGGTATTTAGTACATATAAATTAAAGACAAAGCTCCTCAGAACATTCTATTTTAATTAAAATTTCTAATTTTAACTAATTGTTGAGATATATACATTGCCCACTTTGCACCAAAAGTACCATTTATGGATAACAGATATTGGTTTTGGCCACCACTGATGTATATTTCGCATATGATAAACACATTAGGTTTACAGTTTATGATGAAACATTGAGTTAAATTTGTTTCGTTGTTCCCGTAGTCCTCCTGCTGATTGTGACTCCCTCTGATCTCGATGCCGACTCTTTGACCCCGCCTGATTCTCGAGCCGCCGCCGGTGCTCTGCCCCATCCCGCCACGAGCCGTCGTCCTGAAATGCCACCGTGACGCCCGTCTCCATGGCAACCCCTCTGCCTCTGACATCAGCACTACAGCCAATGGCGGAGGGAGGGAGGGAGGGCTTTGACACTCTGAAATCCGAAAGCTGTTGCATATTGGCTTTTCACCTGCTGCATCCACGTGTTTCCCAGAACATCTTATTGAATTTAATTGGGCACAGAACCTATTGCATAAGTTACAGTATGGGATATAATGACTGTTGTTTTTTTTTTTTTTTTTTTTGGGGGGGGGGGGGGCGCTTGACAGTAGTTTTATGCAAAGCTAAATTTGCAAGAGCGGTCAGACGGCTTTGATCGTATCTTTCAGTGTCATTTTAATGTCAGAGTGTGCTCACAGCAATTGAAGTTGTATTCAAATGAGCACATGAGCATTGTCATCTTTGTGCTGGAAGGTTGGCGGTTCGGCCCGGCCCCCTGCCGGTCCTCCTGTCGAAGTGGCCTCAGGCACGATACCCCCCGTGTCTTTTTTAGAGTGTGTGTGAACTTGTGAATGTAAAGCGCATTGAGTGAGATAAAGACCAGAATAGTGCTATATAAGTGCAGCCCATTTACTGGAATGTCCTCGTCTGTTTGTGGGATTTCATCTGGGCAGGTGTGAACAGAGCCCATCAGCTCCCACCGCAAAACATGAGCTGTAAGGGAAGTTGTGCTACTGAAGGCATAAAGCAAGAGTGATAAACTTGACACTGAAAAAAAAAAAAAAAAAATACGGTAAGAACCTTCCTCCTTCGGTTCTCATGCCTCTGACGTTTTGTTTGTTTCCCCACAGCTGTGATTCTTGTGCAACGTTAAACCACTGAAAAGAGGAGCAATGTATTTACATGTTAAAAAAGAAGCTGTAAACTTTTCTTTGTCTTTGACGAGCCAAGGATCTTAGCTAATGTCCCCAAATTGCCAGCATAATTTACGAATCACCATGATGCTTTCATAAACAGGTTGTTTATAGACGGAAGGTAAACAGATGTTTTTTTTTTTCTGGGGGTTGGGGTTTGGCAGGAGTGAACATCTGTAGCATTCCTCTCAGGGGTGCACAGCATTTATTTTCAATACTGATTAATCTTTCAAATGTTTTTGGATCATTTAGTCTATGAAATTACAAAAAATGTCAAAAAAACAGAAAAAATCTTCAAATTTTAGAAGCTAGAAACTGAGATTAAAGCGCCAAAATCAGTTGATTAACTTTCCGTTGATCGATTTTAATTGTCTCATTCCTGAATGGTTTCAGCTGCATATGGTGTGAAGTTTAAGTTTTGGCCACAATCTTGGATCAGACTTAGCTGTAAATGACAACGGGGCATCATAAAGTGAGTCTGAAGAAGATGACTGTGGTGGAGAGGTGGACCTATGACCTTGCTGATAAGGAGCTCAAACAGAGACAGTGGGTCTCAGGCGAGTTGTACAGTGTATGGGAGTGGCAGTGTGCATATAGGCAGAGAAATAATAATCATTACCAAAAAAAAAAAAAGTGAGCGAAGTGAGCAGGCTACTGCACTTAACCAGTCCTTTATCCACAGTGTTTGTCCCGGTGTGGGTTACACAGTGTTCACCTCTGATGTGCCTGAGTCAGAAAACCTGTGTTTACCTTTAAACACTCCGACTGAACTGGAACATTATTGACCTTAGTATCAGATGGAATTTGACATACATCTTTAAAACAGAAATGCTTTCTTGACTTCTCTCACCGTGGACGCAGCTGTTATTTACGCACCGTGTTTTTCAACAAACACTGTGTCGTTCAGTGGATTCACGTTTACTTTAGGTTTTTCGAGAAAATGGACCACATATGTTAAATCTAATGCTGTGCTAGTTCCTGTGATAATGGATCCAAACCTCTAAGAGCAGATATGAATTTCTGTGAATGAGGTTTCTTTGCTCATTCAACAATGGAAGCACATCTGTATTGGATATGTATGCAATTGCTTTTTTTATGGGTGCTGTCTCTTTTTAAGCCTGTTGTGTGACTGATGCTGCTATTTGAAGAAATTAGAAAAAGTGAAGCAGCTCCAGCTCTGGCTCCAGCTGTACTGACTTAAAACAATTCAACTCACAACAACCTTTCATTTGAAAAGTGATGTCTGTGAGTTAGTATAAGAGTAAGGGAGGAAAGACTACTAGACCAGGGAAAACAAAACAACGCTTCATTCAGATCAATCTATGACATGGAAGCAGCTTTGTCATTTTAGGTTGGCAATGAATATTTTGTAATTGTTGTTTTAAATGTCTTACATGTAGCGAACTACTGTTGGGCTGAGACTGACTTATCTATTGATTCGACAATTTGTTTCTTGGAATTTAAGACTTTTAGTATATTTAAAGGCCTTGTTTGAGTAAACTGAAATCAGTGATCAATCGTGGAGATTGATTTCCTCTTGATCAAATAATCGATTAATTGAGGGTTTTCTTTGTTATAAATGACAGTAAATTCAGTGTCTTTGGGTTATGGACTTTTGGTTTTCTAATTAGGGCTGCAAACTAATGACCGCGTTTGTGATCCACTGATCTGCAGGTCATCTTTTTGTTCAATGGATTCATATTTTGTTCTTGGAAACCTCTTTAAATAGTGACAAAATAAGATAATTTTCTGGAGAATAACATTGGATAAGCTAGAAGCATCAAATGTTTGCTATTATTGCTTCAAACTTAAATGATTAGATAAATGACCAAATAGCTGATTAATTAAACGTGTGGGAAATATTAGAAGCATTTCACTATTTTCCAACGTTTTATACTCAAAAGGATTAAACAAATAATCAAGAGAATAAACAGCACATTGATCAATCATGAAAATAATCTTTTCGCGCAGTCTAGTATAGATACCGGTATTAGAGTAGTGGTTGTTTTATTATCATGACAGGGTTCTTCTTAAGACCGTAAGCCAGCCAGATCTTTACACATTTGAAGCGATGACCCCTCTGAGGATCCATACAGACCTATACCAATGCTCATCTTGTGTGCACAGTGCGAGGACGGAAAAGTTGCTTCCTCAAAGTCACTTCCCTTAAAGTTTCCTCACAGTCTGTGAAAAGGACTTGAAAGTCTCAAAACACCTTGAAGTCAGTTTCCTGTAACAGAGGGGGAAAAAAAGGCTTTAGAAGTTATTAAGAAGTCTTTAATTTAAGTCTCGAATCTGGTCTCTGGCCTGTTGTAGCAGTGATATTAGATCTAAAATGTTTTTTTGTGTGATTGTGGGCTGTCAGGACACGAAACACACCTTCTGTAGGTCTTAAACAAATGAATCACTCTTATTTGGTTATTATTCCATCTCTCCAGATTCAGCTGCTTGGCCATGTCCGGGTCATGCCAGTTTAATGATTGATTATTGGGGAGATATCTGTGCTGTTAAAATCCCATATAATTCCTGCTGGTTTTCCATCGTACGTACATCTGTTGTGATTGTGAAACGGCCATTACATTTGATTCTCTGTTGTCTTAAAATGGTCTTTAAAAAGTTTCAAATTTAACCTTCAGAAGTCCCTTGAAGTTCCTGGAAGACAGGCAAAACAGGCCTGTGAGTAATGACGCTTTACCAGTAAATCTACGACATTGTTTTCCCATGTTTATTTTGCAAAAAAAACATTTCTGTGCATATTTTGTTTTCAGTGTGTTCATTGTATTTCACTGTGGAGGGCTGCATCTTATTTGAGCAGGCATTTTGCAGTGGGCATGTTTCCAATCCATCAAAGATTGGATCTTATCACACAGCCGTGCAAGGTTTGAGAGAAAAGTTGTCAAAAACAAACAAACACACACAACCACAACCACACACACGCACACACCACACAGTCATCTTGCTGCATACTAGTTATGTTGGTTAGTATCTGCGTCAACAGGATGTATTTTGATAAGCAAAGAAAGCAGATGGAGCAAAATATGATATATTTCCCAGGGATAAATCCATAAGTAACCAAACTGGGATTTTTTTTTAACTATAATTTAAAAAAAAAAAAAAAATTTATAATTAATTTATTTTATTTATTCATTTATTTATTTTTGTTCTACTCAGAGCTGATAAGGGCATATTGTGAAACCACTCATAGATAATCAATGAAGCTGAAACTTCTTAGTAACGGCATTTAATGCACGTCAGTTCTGAGATTGATCTTTATACTGATAGATAGTTGTGCTGAAATAAAAAGGTGACATGGAGGAGATGGAGGAGTAACATAATTCACGTCCACACAGATCAAAGGTACAATTTTATTAACTGACCCATTGATTATTTGACTAATTAGTAGCATTTTTTTCATTTCATTCATATTTCGGATATTTAACCGAAATGTGGAAAAATACCAAATGTGCAATGGATTTAAGGTCCTTGGATTTGGGGACTTTCTGATTTTCTTTGCCTTAGGCTGTAGTAAACTGAATATCTTTGGGATTTGGAAGGTCGTCAGACAAAACAATACAAGAAAAAACTGTCTGGAAAATCTCAAGCACTGTTCTTCCAGACCTCTGCCCCTTATGCAAAATTCATATGTGGTCCTTAATTTAATGAGTTTTATTTTTACTCCATCCATACTGTTCTGCTAATCCAGGTGCATGTCATGATTAATGATCAATCACACTATCAGAAATTACAGTTACAGCTGTTGAGAAGCACTGAAAAAAATGTGATGTATGTATCAATAGAATAAAGGACTTTGTAAATAATAAATAGACCTCATTATCCCTGCTGGTTTTCATTTATATCATTCATGTTCTGACTATGAAACAGGCGCAGCACTGCATCTATATGGTTTATTTAAAAAAAAAACCCAAAAAACAAAACGACTTTAAAAAAAAGTCCTAAGTTTGTTGAACCCTGCAGAGAAACCCTGATGTAGCAGGACCCTGTGATCCTGCAGAGGACTAACAGCCTCACTGCACGCTGGCCTTTAGGTGTTTGTTCGACACCCCCCCCCCCCCCCCCCCCAAAACCAACCTGACACTTGGTTGCCTCTGCAAAGCACCGATGTCTGTCCATTTTTGTGCGTGGATGTTCATGCCTTCGCTTTTTTCAGTTCGCGTTGCCCTCAGGCACACTGAGCTGTTCCCCTTCTTCCTTCAACCCAACCCCTTGAACATCACCATGGTAACAGCCCGATTGCATAACTCATTGGCTGCAGTGTAAAGCCTTGTATTCCCATCTCCTTGGAAACTGAGTGCCCCGGCACCGAGCATGCTCAGAAAATGATACAGAAGCAGGGGAAACAGAATGCAGAATGCCTCCGAATGCACTGTTGCACAGAAGAGAGCACGTCGTTGTCAGTGCATTGTTTATCACTAACGTTGGTTAAATGACAAGAACATATCCAACACGAATACGTTTGTAAAGGTGCCTTCAAAGATTTAATAAATAAAGGTTCCTATAGCTACATTTACAATAATAATAATAATAATAGTTATGATGATAAAGGTTTGTGGCGCTTATCAAAACCGGACTGCAAAGTACTTGAAGTAACAAAATACTAAAGAAAAATAAATTATTTTCAGAAATTTTATAGACAAGATAAATAATTGGTAATTTGAGAAAATAGATTGGCCCCAAAGATTAATAGATCATCAAAACTCTGGTGGATTAATTTTTTTTTTGACTGACTGACTGACTGACTGACTGACTAATTTTTTCAGCTCTACATTCATCCAGATCTGAGCGTGTTGAATAAAACCTCCCCGAGTGAAGCAGCAAAACACAAGTAGTGCTTAGCCTGCTTTCCTAACATTGCGGAATTACGATCAGCTATGTTGGACAAGTGCCACGATGAGATAACTGCGAGTATTCGGCCAAGTGTGGTCGCAGCAGACGGCCAAGTTGCATCTGTGACAGTGGTAAACGTGGGGGAAAGTCATGGCTTTAGTTCTAAAAGTCCCCAGGTGCCGGAGAGCCGGCCATGCAACATCAAACAGGTACAGCGATTAGGGTCAGGACTCTCGCCGCGCATTGCTTCTACTAGCTCGGCCCCGGCGTACTTTGTACTTCCTCAAAAAAATTCCCTTCCGTTACGTGTCTGGACAAACTGACAAGTAACTGAAGGGCTTGCTTCAGTAAACATGGTGAAACGCGTTGTGAACAAAAATTGTTGTCACTTCTCTCTGCGCCGGAGGTGGCCACCGGTGTCCTTTTCATTGCCTCCCATGCAAGCAGGCATCGGAGAGTTGTGTAACACATATATGTAAGACTGGGGTCAGCATGTTAAGTGCCTTATTTTAGATTTTTTTTTTTATTTGACTGACTGACTGACTGACTGACTGACTAATTTTTTCAGCTCTACATTCATCCAGATCTGGCGTGTTGAATAAAACCTCCCCGAGTGAAGCAGCAAAACACAAGTAGTGCTTAGCCTGCTTTCCTAACATTGCGGAATTACGATCAGCTATGTTGGACAAGTGCCACGATGAGATAACTGCGAGTATTCGGCCAAGTGTGGTCGCAGCAGACGGCCAAGTTGCATCTGTGACAGTGGTAAACGTGGGGGAAAGTCATGGCTTTAGTTCTAAAAGTCCCCAGGTGCCGGAGAGCCGGCCATGCAACATCAAACAGGTACAGCGATTAGGGTCAGGACTCTCGCCGCGCATTGCTTCTACTAGCTCGGCCCCGGCGTACTTTGTACTTCCTCAAAAAAATTCCCTTCCGTTACGTGTCTGGACAAACTGACAAGTAACTGAAGGGCTTGCTTCAGTAAACATGGTGAAACGCGTTGTGAACAAAAATTGTTGTCACTTCTCTCTGCGCCGGAGGTGGCCACCGGTGTCCTTTTCATTGCCTCCCATGCAAGCAGGCATCGGAGAGTTGTGTAACACATATATGTAAGACTGGGGTCAGCATGTTAAGTGCCTTATTTTAGATTTTTTTTTTTTTTTTTTTTTTTTAATAGATCAAGTGTGCTGTGAATAGGGCTGGATTATTATTTCAATTCATAATACATTAAAAGAAGACAAAAAATGTGGTGAGCAGTCTGATTAAAAACCCAAAGATGTGTTTTCTCTTTTTGTTGACAATGATATGAAACAGGAAAAACAGCAACTCTCTCATTTAAGCAGCTTGAACTAGAGAACATAATTTTCATTTTTTGCTTGCCAAATGGCCGAAAAAAAGTTTTGCAAGCGATGAATAAAAAGGGCTCTTTTTTTTTTTTTTTTTTTTTTTTAAAGGTCCAGTTCAAACTACCACATAATTTCTCTCTCTCTCTCACACACACTCTCACATACACACACAGAGTCCCCCGTACAATCTGCACATTTTCCTGTGTGGTGTCTTAAAACTGGGTTGCATATCCCTTGCGTATAAAACCTTGCTATCATAGTGTTGGTGGCCTCGTAAGCCGTGCCCCAAGTCCTTTGGCTACACAGTCGAGGCCGCTGATATCGTCCTTTTTGCAGAGTGAATCGGCTTTTTACAGGTGTTGCCTTATCTTCACCATCTACAGCAAAGACTCCACCGTACTTTTGCACTTTCACACAGCCTCACTCGCTCTAGTGTCTTCCCCCCTTCTTATAACTTAGCTGTTCATAAGTTTACTGGTGGTGGCCAAACTGGTGGTGGGATTTCAATTGCGCTCTCTGCTGGATCATCCGATGAACTGTTTCAAATGGTCTGATGAGCTGAACTTGCTGCAATAGGGACAGTGTCCATCAAGTTAAACCAAAATCTCGCTAACACAGCTTCAATAAAAACTGAACATTATACCCATCATGAGGGAAGGATCTGTTCCAGGACTGGTGCATTATACTGTATTTGTTTTAGCTGGGTGCACCTAATAAATTGTCAGCTGGGTTTATGCACAATTCATCTTTTAATCTTTTTTCAAGTAATCAAGAAACTCATTTTGCCAAATTGCTGTCTATTTTTACATATAGCTGGAGATGGTGCAGTATTGTGAAGAGATTTAGCTTGTGAGTTTACATAATGTGTGAAAAAACATTGTGCTGTGTCAAAAAAACGGTTCGAGGCTCTACCAATGACTGTATCTGAAGAAATTGTGTGTGTGTGTGTGTGTGTGTGTGTGTGTTCCAAACTGGCTCCCCCCTGGATCAGATTTTTAGACTTTGATGAGTAAGTCTTGTAGCTCCCTGCTTCCCTGTACATGACGGTATCTACTGGTGTAGAACAGTTGCATGGAGTACCGTTCCTCCCACACACTCGCACTCGCTCGCTCTCTCTCACACAAGTGGAGAGGAAGGTCACCCATATTTCCCTCACAGAAGGCTGGCACACTTGTGTTTACATTTCAGTCCCTACCACCTCCATCACTATAGCAACTCGTTTTTCTTAGTTTTGCCGTGTCGCGTGGGTGTTCTTCAGCCATTTCTGTTGTTTGTAAGGTGGCAAAAAATAAAACGGTGCTCACCCGGATGTAAACATTAGTTTCGTAACCATAATCCTGTGATGGCACCAAATGGCGTCAACAAGTTTCAGCAGTTTGGGCTCGGATGACTGGAGAGAACCTGAAAATCTCGGGGGCTGGCGGCGGCAATCGGCCTCTCTTGCCGGCGGCAGAGTTGGATTTGGTTTTGATGTTTCGGTCACTGTGTGCCGAAGACGTCTGGCCAGTTTGCGTATATCTGACACCAGACTGTAAATCGTCATCCCACATGACAGACTTGAAAATAAATGGACTGAATTTCTGCCATTACGGTAAAATCTCATATGTGCTTTCATTATCAAGAACCCAATAATGTCCCGTAACCCTAAAAATAACCAGAAATGACATGAATGTATTAGTCACCACGCTTGAAGGCAACACCCAGACATCTGCTCAGTCTCAGTTTACTGGATTGGAAAAACAATACTGAGACGACAGACTTTTGGAGTTGAAGTTGGCTCCCAAGATGCATGTTTAGACTCTAGTGTGGGAATTTGAAATATCTCAGCCCAAGTGAGCATAAGGAAGCTGTATCAGCCATCGAGAAGGTGAAAAGAGCCTGAAATTCAACTGTGGACATGTCTGTTCCTGGAAACGTTTCCCTTAAAAGTACAGGTGAGCAATTAGCCTACTGAGTGTAGACACACTAAGACAATTAGTCAGAACCTTTCACACATTTGTAAAAACAGTAATTCCCCTTGTTAGTTTCTATTACTTTTTTGTTGGGAATCGTTCATTTGAAGAAGATTTTTTATTTAAAAAAAAAACCAACACACTCTTTCATCATAACAGTGTTCACCTGAACGTGTCCTGCTCTCCAAACACGTACCGGGACCTGCCAGCTGTTTTCAACTGTTTCAGCACAGTAGCCAAGTGTAAAACAATTGCAGACATACCAAGTAAAACAAAACCCCACTGGGATCCACGGACAGGTTCTCACCTGTCAATGCAAATTTGCAAGGGTTGGGCGTCACGCCCTGAGGAAAAATGCCTACGGGGAAAGGGGAAAAAAAAACCCAGCAGAATGGATTATGCCACATGTTTCTCGGCTTTATCTCTTCATGCAAGAGGGCATGCTGGTTTTTCTCTTTCCTGTTTACATCTGATCTCTCACATGACCGCTGTCTGTGCTCAAGTGCAGTGCCCTCCTACTGGATGGGTCTTTTTTTTAGCCAAATGGCCAATTTGGCACATGAAAAGATAAATGAGTAGTAAGAGCAAATGTGTGTTCGTTCACTCTGGATCAACTGTATTAATGAGCGAAACCTTTCATTTTGTTCCCTTAAGCAGTTTATTCACCACTGACCTACGCTTTGAAGACGAGGAATCTACAGTAAATCACCTCCGCGGTGAAGTATTTGCATGACGTGGAAGGCACATTACCGCACCTCCTCAGCTCTGCGCGTGAACTTATCGACCCCTCTGCGGGTCTGGCTTTACTGTGAGATCTTCCAGACCCAGGCATCCCGTGCATGCCGCCGCGCTTTATCATTTCCTGTGTACGTCAAACTGCTCTTTATTAGATTTCGGTCAACCAGCATTATGAAAATGGAGCCAAGCTCACACTCATTCCATCATATGAACTTTTAGCTTATGGGTTAACGTTGGAAGTGTCAAATTCGTTAACATGCAATAAGGATGCAGGCAATTGTCGGCCCCCAGTTCTGGTCTTTGAAATCTTGGAGTCTGGCAACTCATTGATTTTCACAAAAGAGCAAATTCTTATAATCAGAGCTCTTATTTAAAGGTTGCTTTATGCAGCACTTTGCAGTGTGGTAATGTAGTCCTAAAACGGGGAAGAAAAAAACCGAGGCCTGGCGTGGTGTGGTCATACGCATCGACTCAGCGGGGTGTAACCACCCTGACCTGTCTGGGTGGTTACTAAGACCGAGTCTAGCACGATGACGCACGACTCGGTCTGAGTTCGGCGGCCCATCACCGCCTGGTCCCGGCAGCCACCAGACTCTGGTCTCTGGTCATGCAGGCTGTTGGAGAAATTCTGAAAAGTCAAGTGTCTGATCTTAAGGACTGGAGGTTTTGTTCCACCTCAACATGCCAGTTCTTTTATTTTATCCACCTGACACTGCAGCAGCCTCACCATTTTCAGCCCCCCTCTCTATTAGAGAATTATTTTTTCTGCCATGTGAATAGACCGCTAATTCACACTGATCATTTCCTGTTATTAAATCACCTTCAAAGCCCATCCACTAGAAAACCACAGGAAGGAAGCGGCAGTTGTCACCAAGGTTAACACCTGATGACTGCCGTCCAATGATACCTGGCCTGCACGGCAAGACACAACCTGATGTTTCTGTTCTGTGATGCCATTGCCATTGGATCATATCTAAATTATTTCAAAGGAGGAACTGATCAGGTGAAGAGCTGAATGGGACCTCTGTTCAAAAACTTCAACAACTTTTACTTTTTTTTTTTTTTAAATCAGACTTTTGCAAAGTTTCTCTTGGCTCAGCTCCATGTGTCATCCCAGCTGTACATTAGAGTGGTCTGAATTTTTTTTTTTTTTTTTTTAAATCAATCTGATGCAATGTGTTAACTTACACTAGACTCAGCCCCTTTTTGAACAAACCAGCTGGATTGGTCGACCGGCCACTGAGTCTAAAATTTGACCATGGTGCTGCTTGCCCTGAAAGGCGGCCAACCAAAACTGTAATCCAGCTGATGATTGGCCATGGTTGATTCATTAGGTAAATAATTGGGGAAAAAAAAACAACCCAAAAACAAATGTTAAACAGCTTTTGATCTGGATGAAATTCAGGCAGATTCATAAATCAGCATGGGGATGGGGGAGGCCACAAATTTGAGGCTATAATTTGTGTACCACATCTGCACACAGCGTCTTCCGGGGCTTTATATGCCAGCCTATTGTAGACGCCTTGTTGCCACCGTGTGCTTTTTTGTAACAGAGGATGTGAGTATCGTTGAAGCGGGTGAGGTTCAGCATAGAGGGGTCGGTACTAAATGTGCAAAACAGGAAGGTTGGATGTTAAAAATCAAAATCTTTTGTTCCTTCAACAATGGTGTCTAATTGCTGGCCTTTGTGTTTATGCTGTTTTTTTTTGTTTTTCTTTTTAATTCAGCTCTGCCTACGACCGGGACAACAAGATCCGAGTGGCCATCAAGAAGATCAGTCCCTTTGAGCACCAGACATACTGTCAGCGCACCCTGAGGGAGATCAAGATCCTCCTGCGCTTCAAACATGAGAACATCATCGGAATCAACGACATCATCCGCACACCGACCATTGACCAGATGAAGGACGTGTATCCTTTTACATTTGCTCGCAAGGCCAAAAAGTTGGTGACATGTCCGCAGCTGAAGTCACAGCCATCGGGCTGTGTTGAGCTTTTTGCATTTGCTGGTTTTCCCCCTCCGGTTTCTAACTTTCTGCCAGTGAGGTCGATCTCACTCTCCAGCATTCTGTAGCTGAATAGGGGTCTTCGGCTGTGTTTTTATTACACAACAGCCACCTGTCACCATATATTTGGCAGAGATGCTCTTCACCGTAGCCCAGCAGCGACGGCAACAAACCGGTCGAGTCCAAAGTCACAGTTTCGTAACGGGATGTGTGTAGCTTTTTGCACTGCCGTACCTAAAAAGGAATCAGGGTTTTCCCTCAATTTCTCAAGTGCTTTCCAGCAAAAACAAATATGATCATATGTCCTGAGGTAATCATTCGCTTTGTTCCAGGTGATCTCACTGAGCACCAAACAAAACACTGATTTAAAAAAAAAAAAGAACTTTCTCATCCTCCCATTGCCATAGCTGACTCAGTCACTGTAACTAGTTTATTCCCCTCTTAGTTAACAAGTTTCACAATTCAGTATTTCATCTGCGACAGTTCTGATTTCCTGTCTGTTTGATAGGTTTTCGCCCTGGTCTTTATTTCGGTAGTAAAGACGTCGAGAGACGCAAGAGCTCGCTTTCACTCTTGTGCACGTCAAACTGGACTAATCAAAAACTTTTAAGGCTGATTAGCTCTGAGAGACTCACTACAGACGGACTCAAAACACTCACTTGCCTAGCAACATAATAAAGCTACAAATAACCCATAATGCAGCACTCTGTAAAAGGTCGTAGCTGCCCTCCCTCTGTTCAAAAAGAATTTCTCTTGTAATGAATCAACATGTAAACATCTAGTCATGAAATATAGGACAACCCCCAATTTTTAAACCTAAGTTTCAAGGAATAGTCTCACATTCAGGCCAAAATATATGTATAATATATAAAATCTTTAAATCTTATGTCCCTTCTCTCCAGAGCAGTAGAAAAGTCTAATATAGGTTTTTTGTTCATTTCGTTCAGGCACTTTGCAAAAATGCTTTGGCGCCGCACTTAAGAATTATAATGGCAGGTAAAACCCTGGAAGTTGCTGTGACCAAAGCCCTAATGCTATTCGGTTCACTGCTTCCTTCTTGTCAGATAACATAAATAATCATCCAGACACAAAAACCACAAACCTTTCCAGATAAAACACCACACACACACACACACACACACTCTAACAACCCACAAACACCATGTTACCTCTGAATTTAAGGAGTTACCCAAAATACCAGTCGAGTCAGAAGTAATGATCAGGGCTGATAGTAATGATTATTTTCTATATCAGTTAACCTCCCAATTATATTACATATAATCGATTAATCATTAAGCCAATAATCTGCTTAAATATTTTGAAAAATCTCTGAGCACATTGTTGATTTTTTTCCCCAGCTTTAGTAATGATTTAATAAACAGTATCTTTATATATATATATATATATATATATATATATATATATATCTTTATATATATATATATATATATAAAAAGATCTAGAGAGAGAGATACACATTATTGAGGCCATAGTTCTTTAACATGGAATTGCGCAGCTATATTGTCCAGGATCTTATGGAGACAGACCTGTACAAGCTCCTGAAGACTCAACACCTGAGCAACGACCACATCTGCTACTTTCTCTACCAGATCCTACGAGGGCTAAAGTACATCCACTCCGCCAACGTCCTACACCGCGACCTGAAGCCCTCCAACCTTCTGCTCAACACCACCTGTGATCTCAAGGTAGCGTCTCAGTGAGAGAGTGAAGTCTTAGTTTCAGTCACTGATGATTCCAATTTACCTCCTATTTGATATTAGTTGATAAATTCCATGCCATTAATTACCAGCTTTCACCCCCCCCCCCCCCCACATTCAGTCTTTCTCAGAGTGGAAACACATCATAAGCCTAAATTTAATTGGTTTTTGGTTTTATTTTAGTGTCTCTTCATTGTCTAAATACATCCAGAAAAACACTGATAAACTATTTTGTTTATATGAAGTATTATTGTTAATGGAAAAATAGAGCATATAGAAAGTTAAAAAATCCCAACGCATTTCATTGTGTATGATACTGACAATCATGCTTGAGGAGGAAAAAATGAAAACAGAAGCATTTAAGACATATACTATATTATTCCCCTGACAAATACAAGCCATCCATGCAAACTATTTCTCTGAGGGGTCCGATCATTGTTTCCACGCTTGTCGTTGGTTTTAAGTTGACAATGCAATGACCTCCAGCCTCCATTCGATAGCATGTCCTCCAGCCTTGCGGCCGTTCACTGTGTCATCTTCCTTTGTTCGGCAGATCTGTGATTTTGGCCTGGCCCGCGTGGCTGATCCCGACCACGACCACACCGGTTTCCTAACAGAGTATGTTGCCACGCGTTGGTACCGGGCGCCAGAGATCATGCTCAACTCCAAGGTGAGTGTCCTCAGCCGCAGCAAAAATGTTGAAATGTCAACTGGCGGAGATAAAGGGATAAGACGGGAATGTTTGTTTTTGTTTCTTTGTGTGTTTTGCCACCATTGTTTTTGACATTAGGTCAGAGCCCCTGAAAATCTGATCCATGTTTTTGGTTAAAACCTGAGTCCTGTATTTTATTTTGATATGTTTTGGAAGCATATTAGGGACTATGCAGGTGCAGCATGTGTTTCTTTTTGTTCAATAGCTGTGTCCTGAATTTAATTTCAGGTTACATTAGAATGCTTTTATTATTTATTTATTTTTATTTATTTAAATTTATATTTTTGAATTCAGTCAGAAGAAGAACTAACACAGTCACAGTAAAGGCCTTTTATTGTCACTCGCCCAACCAGACTTAACTGAATATTGTTTAAATTAAGTATGAGTTTACCAATTTATGTTAAACTGACCTAAGATATGCCGTAGTCATGACTGTGTCTTTGTTCCCCCTCACTCTCAGGGTTACACCAAGTCCATAGACATCTGGTCGGTCGGTTGCATCCTGGCGGAGATGTTGTCCAACAGGCCAATCTTTCCCGGGAAGCACTACTTGGATCAGCTCAACCACATTTTGGGTAATGATTGTCCTTAATCAGTGTTTATCGGGGTTAGCGCGGTACTCATGTATTGTTGTTTTAGGTCGTTATGCTTTCAACGTTTATGACAGGAAATGTTAGACAAAGAAAAATCAAAACAAGAAAAATCAGTGTGACCTCTTTAGGGCGATAATGTTCATAGTCAGTTAATCTGCTGGTTATTTTCTCAATTAATTGATTAATCATTGGAGCTGTAAAACACAAAAAAATGGAAAAAAAGGCATTGCAGTTTCCCACAGTCCAAGGTGATGTCAGCAAATTGCTTGTTAGCTTCCATCCAAAATTCATTTTACTATAATGTAGGATTCTGGATAATAGTAAACCCTCACATTTGAAAGTGTGGGACCATCAGTCTTTTAGCATTTTTGCTTAAAAAAAAAAAAGTGATTTAGTCTATTATTGAAAATAGCTGGTGATAGATTTTCAGTCGGCCAATCGTTGCAGCTGTAGACATCCTTCTTACTAATTTCTCTCTCCGAAAGCTAAAGACAACTAATATTTTCTCAGTAGGATCATGTTCAGTCTGGCGTTATTTGTGTTAAAGTGCAAAGTACCAAACAGCTTAGGTTGAAAACGATTCTTTTTATCAAACCTGTCCTCATCTGTGTCTGTCAAATAGATAAAGTTTACCTTTATTATCTGAGTTTACTCCAGTCATTTCAGATTTATTCATTGTATAAGCAAACCATGTTTGCTGCTGCAGATGTTTACCTTGAAATAATGGTGTGGCTTAATAGTAAAAATCCGCTAATTATGACATTGAAAACATATACACTATATATGTAATTTTAATCTCTCTCTTGATTATAGATATTTAAAATTTGTTTATCATAATAGTCGTATCCTATTAGAATAACCAGAGTGTATAAGATTTGACAGCTTCAGACTTGAATGAAAGTGTCAGACTCTCCGTCAGTGGCGACAGCTTCCTGGTGCCAGTCAATAGACGCTGTAGCTGCTAATATCCATTTAAGTCCTACGTTTTGTCTCGGTGCTAGACCTCATATTGCTTCTCCCTTGGTGGTTTTCTGTTTTTTGTTTTTTCTCAGGAAAACTTCCTCCCACTAGTGAAAAATTTGAGCAGATGCTGCATCAATTAGTAGATGTTTGGTTTTCATTTAGAAGTGATTCCTCATTTATGATCTTCTCTTTGTCCCACAGGGATCCTGGGTTCTCCCTCTCAGGAGGATCTCAACTGTATCATCAACATTAAGGCCAGGAACTATCTCTTGTCGCTGCCGTTGCGCTGCAAAGTGCCGTGGAACCGCCTCTTCCCCAACGCCGATCCTAAAGGTCAGAGCCTGGGCGACTCGCTAGTTTCTAGAATAATGTTTCTTAGGTGGTACTCCGAGTATCTGCAGGCTGGGAAAAGTCTCAGTGTTTGATATAAAATGTATTTTGTGTGTGATTGTGGACCTTCAAGAAATGTCATACACCTATAAACTAAAAGTGGATTTTGCACACAGTTCCTTGTTGGCCACGTCAGACCTGTGGCAAACTCTGTCACTACTGCTGCTCCAGTAGCTGTGAAGCTCATTGTGTTAATGGGAGAGAGTTGATTTAGCAAAACTTCAGTTAGAAGAGTTAAGTAAGTTGAACTGATTAATCCTTCCATTCATTTTTTGCCACTTATCGAGGTCCTTGCATTTATTTACATAATTATATTTTATTGGTAAATACTGCTGCTGAAAAAAAAGAATAATATAATAATAAATACCTCTTGACCACAGCAGCCACGCTGGTTTTTCCATCAAACTTTCAGTGTTAAATTTCACTCTGTGTGTTATCAAAAAGCTCTTAAATTGAACTTTGTGAACTCTGCAGAAACTTTAGCACTGCAGACAAGGGGGGGAGGTCACCTCTGCTAAATAATTTCCTGAATTTCCTGTATTTCCTAAATTCCTGGACAAAATATTACTTCATAGGAGGCGCAGGTGCCGCAGGGGAAAACACTCCTTCACCACAACAGTAGCATAACCTGCAGTGTTTGCGTGTTACAGATTGTTTTGTTTTCACCGCATTAGCAACTCCAACTTATTGAGGTGGGACCCTGGGGGGTTCTCAGCCTGTGTAACAGCCTCCCGGTGAATATTCTCATGGGCAGGTACGAAGAAAATAGCTGAAAGAGCCATATGTGTCAGTTAAGGGAGAAGGACATTTCCAAATAATGAAGAAAATGGGTGAATATTCATAGAAATATATTGTTTAATCCTCAAGGAGGTGCTACAGATTTAATCCCAACTAGTTTGGCATCTTTATTAGAATTCAACCACTGTTCTTTGTGACCTGACCTGGTCGGTCTTAATGTTTGCTGGACATCAGAAGAGAGAAGAAAACTCTGTGAGAGTAGGTTGTATGTAGCTTGTCCATTGTCCTTGTCTTGTTCTGATTATCTGATCTCAGGGTTCAAAACTAGATCATTTATAGATTTTAAACATGCAACAGCTCAGCAAATTTACCCCCAGGCAGCTCCGAATTTTCCTTAGATCAGCATTTCCTTCTAAAACGTGTAAAAATCAATCCTAGTTCTAAGGTGTTATGGCGCCCTGTAGTGGGCAGGAAGGCTCACTGTTGTTTCCGAATCACCTGCGGGTCATCCCTCCCCTCGCCCTGCTGTTTCTTCATTCCTGTTGTTTGTGCTACTCATGCTGCAGCCCTGGACCTGCTAGACAAGATGTTGACCTTTAACCCTCACAAGAGGATCGAGGTGGAGGAGGCCCTGGCGCACCCTTACCTGGAGCAATATTACGACCCCACAGATGAGGTGAGACAGTCACGCTGTTCTGATAGATGGCAGACAAGGGTACACCGTCATTTGCGATTTATGTTTTCAGATATGCTATGCTTTCTAATGCAACAAAAGAGTCTCTGGACATCAGATCTAGTGTCTAATCACTGTCTTCCCTGCCGCCCTGTGCAGCCTGTCGCTGAGGCTCCATTCAAGTTTGACATGGAGCTGGATGACCTGCCCAAAGAAACACTGAAGGAGCTCATCTTTGAAGAGACTGCACGTTTCCAGCCCGGCTTCAGGTCCTAACATCTCACACAGGTAAGTCAGCATCGCCGAAGAGGAAGGACAGCGTTGAATGACTTCTTGTGCTTAGACAACATTTAACACCTGAAACTTTGGTTTCAGTTAAATGAAAACAGGTACATATTTCTCATACAAAAGTAAAAAGTCAAAAACAATGTTGATTTTAGTGTCTGTGCTGAAATTGAAGCATCATATCAGCATAAGGATTGATATATTTCAAACAGTCCAGTGTCCTAGTTCTGCAACCTAATTCTTTATTTAAGAGATGTCTTAGTTTCTTGCTGCCCCACAGTCAGAACAGTGCTCTGTTCTGTGTTAGGGTGCTGATGGCTTATAGATGAATATGAATCCTGTTAAAAATATACATTTGTCTGAATTTTAGAGAAGATCCTTAATGCACTTACAGAGGCTTTTCTAGCATGATACAGTTTTCTGGTAGGAGAGTTTTTTTCTTTCTTCTCTTTTAAGATGTTGAATGTAAACACAAAATATCATGATTCTGGTGCCTTAACTAAAATTTTTAAAAAAGCAAACAAAAGAAACAGTCTTCATATAGATCTTTAACGATCGACGATGGTTAAATCTTTGGGAAAGCAAATACACTATTAAAACCAGAGATAATGTTATCATTTCCCCCACTAATGACAGCCTTCAGATCTGGTGCCCCCCCCAATCACTGCAAGCCCCCAGCTGCTCCCTGACAGGACTCTCTGTGTTCTGGTGATAATAACCGTCAGCTCTGCTTTTCCCGGCCCATCGTTGGCTCCCTGTCAGACCTTGTAATCACCATGTTTTACTCCCTGACATGTTTCGATAAAGTGACGCCAACGGATGAGGGACCGAACAGGACATCTCCCAAATCAGAGTGCAGCAAAAGCACAGGGCCCATCGCCACTCTCTGCAGTTTGTGCAGCTTTAAAAATTTTGTTTTTTTTTTTTTTTTTTTTTTTACATCTTAATCCCTGACGCTTTAGTCTCTGTAACTCCTGTCAATGTAGCTTTAACTGCGTAAATCATTAAGACGTTGCAGCTGTCGTAGGACGGCAGTTAATGTGAACCAGGTGCTGATGATAAATGTCTCATTAATGGGATCAAAGTAGCAGCCAAGGATAAAGGGAGGTTTATTAGAAAAACTTAATATTTAACTAATGAGAATGGGGAATATTTTTATATGGAAATGTTAAACTGGAATGCTCAGTATTAGATAGTGTAATTTTTGCTTTTAAAATATAAATAGTTGTTTAGTCTCTTTGATGTTTCTGGACTTGTACCCGTCACCTGTTAATCAGCTTTTAAATTAAAGTATCTGCACACATATATATATATATATATAATATATATATAAAAAAAATATATAATTTTTTTTTTTTTTTTTTTGAGCTCATTTTTTTGAAAATTGTCAAAATTTTTTTGAAATTGTCATGGTCAAGTTTCCCCTGGTGACTTGAATCCAGTAGAAAAACCTGTGAGGGATTTTAAAAAGAGGGTAAGACAACCGAACCCTCCGGCAAAGAGAAGAGAAGGCACACATAGTCTGCAACTATGTTAATAATTATGACCTTAAACAGCTCATCCCTGGTCCCTGTGTCTCCTCCCTCCAGGTTGCTCTGTGGACTGGCTTCTGCGTTGCCACTGCCGACACCCCCCCCCCCCCCCCTGCCTCCACACTGTTGCTGTGATTATTATTTTTTTTTAATTTCCTTTTTCTTTTTTTTCTTTTTTTTTTGTCTTTTTTTTGGGGGGGGGGTTCCCTCTCCCATCGTCCATGTCACCTGGATTCCTCGGGTCTCGCTCGTCAAGTCCACTTTGCTCAGGAATGGCGTCAGGAATCAATCAATCAATCAATCAATCAATCAATCAGTCATTCTCTTTCTCTCTTTTCTTCTCTCTCTCTCTCGCTCTCGCTCTCTCTCTCTCTCTCTCTCTCTCTCAGAGGTAAGGGGTAAGGACGGGTGGGGGGTTGGGGTCGCAGGGAGGAATGGGGGGCGGAGGAAGGGATGGGAGGTTGGGTAACATCACAGCTTACAGTTTGGGGGGCATTTTGTGTTTTAAGCCAAGATAAACAATTTTTTTTGTGTGTGTGTGTCTCAAAGGCGTTTGGCTCTGGCTTTTCTTGTTTTGTGTTTTTGTTGTTTTTTATTCTGGTGCAACTGTCGTGATTATAACTCTGCCTACATTGCACACACAGCAGCGTATCACACATGAGAATCATCCATCGGGAAAACAGAAGATCTTTTTGAATTTTTGAAACTTTGTCGCACTGTTACAAGAGACACCTCTTTTTTTCCTCTCTCTCATTATGTCTTTGGGGGCGGGGGGAGAGGAAAAAAAAAACCCCGAATGAAATTAACTGGTTTATGCAATGAAATCACATACTCAGCCAGAGACTTTTTGTGGGCCACACACAAGCCATCACCCAGTGTTGATGAGGATCAGTGTTTTATCAACGACCTTGTATATTATCCCTTAGAGCTCTCACACAAGAAGGCCTGATGCAAATATACTCATATATAGCCTAAAGAGTCTTAAGATAATTTAATGGCAAGAGTGACAATAGATGGTGAATCCGATGAATTTATAACCCTTTTTTTTCCTTTTTATCAAAAAAAGGCCCATTTTCATTTTGTCATCAACTTCAGCAAGTTGGCGCCAGTTTGTCCCGTAAATGCGCCAAAACACGGGTGTATGGGGGAGGGGGGCAAAACCAAGTTTTGCCATCAATTTCTGCCTTAGCCGCGAGACACTGAAGGAGAAAAAGTCAGTTCAAATCACACAAGTCTGTATGTACAGGATGATGATGATATTTTTCATATTGGTGGGGGGGGGGTTACCATGTCAGGACAAGAATTTAAGCACGGAACCTTTTTTCTTTCTTTGTCTGGACGAAATGGTTGTCGTGCCTCCCTCTTCATCCTGTTTCGTGTTTTCTTTCTTCAGACTCTCTCTCTCTCTCTCTCTCTCTCGCTCTCGCTCTCTCTCGCCTTGTTAGAATAAAACTGTGCCCTTTGCATGACTGTTATAAGCTCTGTATACAAAGACGACGATGTTAAGTGCCACACGAGGCCTGTGGCGGCGAGCGCCCAGGCTCCTCCTCCTTCTACGTTCTTCGTGGTTATTATTATCACGCCTCCCGGTCACACGGTGCTTTTCTGCCTGCTGTCTTTTTGCTTTCGGCGATCTCTTCATCAATTGTTGTTTTTATTTCTCCAGTTTTTCTATAGGTCTCCTCCGTTTTTTTTTTTTATTCCTTTGTTTGGGTTTTTTTTTTTTTTTTTTTTTTTGCCAAACTCCACACGCATGCTGAGACGCCTTTTGTTGTGGTTTTGCAAATAGGAGAATAACCATATATCTGTATTTATACCGATCACGGGAAAAAAAACAACAACCCGCAAAACATGATGTTTCCTGAACCTGAGAAAATGGGATCCAGGCATGTTACTGTTGAAATTAATACTCAATTTCCATTTACTCGTTTGTAACTTTTTTTTTTTTCTTTTGCTGCTTTAATTGCACATTTTCATACTGATGATAAATGGCAGACAACTGCAGTATAACCTAAACAAACAGAACTGCAGCAGAAAATCAAGAACCTGTTTTCACTTCTTGTCAGTAACTGCTGATCAAAGACTGTTGAATTTGAAGATTTTATTTCAAGTGAAAGGAATTATGACTTTAAAGATTATATATGTGGATTTGGAAACTGGGTTTTTTTGGGGGGGGGCAGAAGCAGTGTGAGCAACTCACTGCTGCGTTGGACAGCTGTCACTTCATCTTGTTTACAAGCAGGGTCTTACTTGTGTTCAGTGTCATGGCTCCGGTAAGACCGCAGCACTGCGACTTCAAAGTAAAAGCTCATTTTGGCAATGAGCCTGAGCGACCCGACGAATGAAAAACGAAGTAGTCTTACTTAGGACAGTAAAATATCTCAGAGTAGATTAAAGTCAATGGGTTCTTGTTGAGGAACCGACTCTGCTGGCACTTAAAGTTGGAAGTCATAGATTTGAATCTAAAATTTCAGAGCTGTTTCAGCCATTTTTAATTTTTTTTCCTTTTTTTTTTTTTAATTTCTATATTTTTTCCGATGCATTTGGTCCGAGCCGCAAACCCGTGATATTTTTTTTTGCATTTCTGGGAATGGGGAGAAGCTGAACTCTGCTCTTCATTCTTATCCCAAATTTATGTAAATGTCAAAAGCAAGTCTGAGTTGCATGAAACGTTTCCCTTAGGGGCGGAGCTGCTCTGGTCAAATGAAATCACGTGGGCCGAGCCAAAGCATCAGTTTTACTACTGACTCGGCCAAATACTGTCAGACTGAATCTCGAGTATGGAAGTTTGGAGTTATGAGTCAGATGAGCGTGCCAAAATTGCATTTTGCCCACAGGCAAGAATACAGCTCAAAATTTGTAAAGTATAAGGTTTTAAATTATAAATGGAAGATGAATCAATAACCCTGAGTTTAAAATGGTATAGTTACTTCAAGGGAATTCCTTTGAAATCCACAACTTTAAACTTAATTCCTTAACTCAGTCTTTCTCTGTTTTCCATACCATTAGTGTGAAATTGCACAGTTTTTCCCAGGGAGAAATATTACAAAATAAAACCTGTAAAAATCAACTGTAACCAGGGGGGAAAAAAGCATGTTTAAAATGTGGAAACCTTTGATGAGAGTTCCCTCTTTGCTGAGGCCAAAAAAAAAAAAAAAAAAAAAAGGTTTTGTGGGTTCAGTCCACGAAGATTTAACTCAACAAAAACTTAGGAACCAAAACTCAGCTTCGGAAACAGCGTTTTTTGGGTTTTGTTGGGGTTTTTTTTTGTTGTTGTTTTTTTTTGTTTTTTTTTTTTTTTTGCCCTCACGAATTTCACCTTGCACAGACGTGAGGGTAAAGGCTCATGTGTCCCCGAACGTCTCGCCGCGTACACACCGTTATTAAAATGCACTCGCTTCTACGGTTAGTTGGGATGGGATTTGTAATCCAAGGTGCCTGCCGGGACTTGACTTGCCTGTAGATAGTTTTAGTTTTTGTTTCGTTTTTTCGGGGGGGGGGGGGCATTGGTTGTTGTTAAGTGAGAACATTAAGGGCACTGGAAAAAACCTTACTGATATTAGTTGTATTTAAAAGAAAAAAAAAAGAAGCTTCTGCTGAGTTCTTCGTGCAACCTTGTCTGTTTGTGCCTTTTTTGATAGTCTTGATATCCAAGATTTTGATGTGCAGCTTTTGTTCAGTCAGGAATCCATAATTGCAGTATAACGCTCTTAAAATGAACACAATCAAGTCTTGGGTGGGGCGCGGTGGTATCCTTATCTTTCAATTATGTAAATTTTAAGAGATTTGTTGCCACCGCTGTGTGATTTGTGACTGTATTGAAAAGATGAAAAGCAAACATTATATTTTTTGCAATACTCCTTTTTTCCCCCTTGAGCCGCTTTTTCTTTTTTTTGATGTTTTTGTGCAGATATTTTTATTGTAAAATGAATGTTATGTTTCTATCAGACACTAATCTTGTTTGAGTTGTCTCCAGTGGAACTACTTCACTCTCTGTTTTGATCAGTATAAACCTTTTAATTGTGTAGTTAAAATTTCTGAAAGAGAAATAAATGAATAAATAAGTAAATGAACAAGCTCCTCGGTTGTATTTTAAAAGGGTTTCTGTTTGACCTGCCATAGAAATTGTTTTGAATTGATCGGTCGGTTTTATTTTTGCTGTTGTGTGAAGGATTTGACTTGAAAGAAGCATTTCTTTGCTGTTATTAAAAGACTGACTGCCAGTTTGAAAAATCTGTTTTGTTTTTTGTTTTTTGTTTTTCGAAGACGTTGGTAAGCCATTGTTAAATGCACAGAACATTAAGGGCACTGGAAAAAACCTTACTGATATTAGTTGTATTTAAAAGAAAAAAAAAAGAAGCTTCTGCTGAGTTCTTCGTGCAACCTTGTCTGTTTGTGCCTTTTTTGATAGTCTTGATATCCAAGATTTTGATGTGCAGCTTTTGTTCAGTCAGGAATCCATTGTAATCGCAGTATAACGCTCTTAAAAATGAACACAATCAAGTCTTGGGTGGGGGGGTGGGGGCGCGGGTGGGTATCCTTATCTTTCAATTATGTAAATTTTAAGAGATTTGTTGCCACCGCTGTGTGATTTGTGACTGTATTGAAAAGATGAAAAGCAAACATTTATATTTTTTGCAATACTCCTTTTTTCCCCCTTGAGCCGCTTTTTTCTTTTTTTTGATGTTTTTGTGCAGATATTTTTATTGTAAAATGAATGTTATGTTTCTATCAGACACTAATCTTGTTTGAGTTGTCTCCAGTGGAACTACTTCACTCTCTGTTTTGATCAGTATAAACCTTTTAATTGTGTAGTTAAAATTTCTGAAAGAGAAATAAATGAATAAATAAGTAAATGAACAAGCTCCTCGGTTGTATTTTAAAAGGGTTTCTGTTTGACCTGCCATAGAAATTGTTTTGAATTGATCGGTCGGTTTTATTTTTGCTGTTGTGTGAAGGATTTGACTTGAAAGAAGCATTTCTTTGCTGTTATTAAAAGACTGACTGCCAGTTTGAAAAATCTGTTTTGTTTTTTGTTTTTTTGTTTAGTTTTTTGTTTTTTTTTTTAATTTTATTTCTTTCTTTATTTTTGTTTGTTTGGTTTTTTTTGCAACTCTGCCAAGACATTTAAATAGACGTTCATTAAAAACACTGTACCTTCATCAACGTCTCTGTGGAGTCTCTTTGTGAAGCCACTGCACAGATTTAACCCGGCTGATTTGAAACAGAAAGTGTTAAGAAACGACTTCTTTAAACTGCCGCCGGTATCTGTCGTCACATACAGAGCTGCAAAAATAAAAGCTCCAAGACTCTGAGAGCAAACAGTCACAATCCTCAATAGAACTGGTGTTTAACTGCTAAACATGAAGTGTGGCTTTTATCATCCGCAACCATCAGTTTGCAGTTGTGCTCTCTACATTTAATGGTCATTTGAAAAAAAAAAAAGAACCCTCAAACCTTTTTTTTTCTATGTCACTTTGTTTTACAAATGATCTCAAATCCAAACATTTTACATCCATGTATATATGATGATAAATTTCTGCAGAAATGATGCCAGGCCAATCAACTGAAAACCCCAAAATACAAAGGGGGGATTCTTGTTTGTGCTCGTTCCTAAAGTTGCTGCTCAAGATTCACAAGAGACAGATTTTTTTTCAAAACAAAACGCCAGAATGTTAGAAATTTAAGTGACAGTAATGTGAAATTCAGACTTGTGTCCCGACTCCACACTGCATACAAAATCTAGGCAGTGTTTACATTTTTGGAAAAATTAGAAATTTAAGTTCACTCAACAATGTTCATAATGCATTTTTCTTTTTCTTTTTAAGTGTGCTGCTGCTGCTAATGTGCACTATTACCCCCCACAGTGCACATATGACAAAGGATATGTGAAAAAAATGCAAAAGATTACTGATGCTGACAAAGCAGCTTTGTGGACAATATATGGGCATAAAGGTTGACAGGGGAACATGAATTGAACATGAATATATACAGGCAAGTCAAATGCTGCCCTGTGTATCTCCATAGAGAAAAGACTAAAGAATTCTGTCATTGACAATACTCTGATCCCTGAACTACATCAGATTAAACATAATGTACACTGATAAAGTTTATTGATCCCAAGGCAAGAACGTAGTTGAAATGGTCCCCCGTGAAGGTCTCCAAGGAGAAAGCACATTCATGTTAGAACAGAGGAGGAGCACGCGGCTGCAGGGTAAATGCTGTGACTCCAGGAAGTACCAGGACCCCTTCAGTTTACATAGCGATGCAGGCGGAAGCCAGAGAGGTTTGAATTTTTTCCTCCTGTGTGGAGATTAAGTAAATTTTTACTCAGGTTCTACTCAACTTTTGTGTTTCCAATTCATTCACAGTCATACACTTGTATTCCAATATACAGACACACAGATATTGAACTTTTCACTGCATCACATTTATCAGACACCTATGGTTACAGCTCACTTTGAATTTTTCCATCCAAACATTTGAACATATGATGCATTATTAGATTAAATAATGCAGATTAAAAGGCCTCTCATGTTAAGCCTCACCTGCTGTGGTTGGAGACGCTGCAAAGCTGCTGGTATTTACCTGAGGTCACCGGGTACTAAGAAGAATGATGATGTTGTAACTTGTCCTGCAGTGAAACTGAGGAGAGCCCCTGAAAAATAATACATTTTTTATCTTGCTTTACAAAACCATAAGTTGTGTGCACAAAATATTATCTTTTGCACAAAAAATTTGAGAAAAAAAAACCTTACAGGATCTTGTCGCTTCCATAATTCACTGCCCTGCAAAATGGGTGCTTTTACTTTTGATACTTTATCTACATTTTGCTGGTGATACTTGTGACATACTATTTTAAAAATTTGGCTTTACTACTTTTAAGTAAAGGATCTGAGTACTTCCTGTCGCATGTCTCAAATGATGCAATATCCTTTCATCTGTTTTTGGAGGATTAACTTAAATTCAAAGGTACTAAACTCAAAATAAATATGAACTTTATTTATTCGTATATCTGGTTGGTTTTGGGTCAAACACGGTGCAGTGAAAATGAAAAATGATTTAGAGGAATCAGCAAAGCTTTCACCTTTTAAAACTGTGTTCTACATTTTTACAAAAAATCCCCAAAAACATAAGACTGCACTCAACCAAAAAAAAAGGGACAAGAAGTCCTCATCAGACTGAATCAGCTCGCTCATGTTTTACTGTAGCTACTTTGTGCCTCAGTGTCCTTTAGGGGGCGCTGTCGTGTCGTTAATAACATCCACTGCAGCTTCTCCATCCTCCAGTGAACAGTCTACTCCGATTCATAAATTACTGTCATTCACTACTGGAGTCTACAAACCACAGCAATGTCAAAATCCAAGTCCTTTTCCCTTTGATTAAAAAAAAAATAAAAGCTCAACAATGGACATTGAACTGCTCGTGGACACTTCAAGGACTACAAACCTGTTTTATTTTGAAGGGAAGGCAAAAGGATAAACCCACATTTATTAACCCACTCAGTATCAGGACATTTTTACCAGTGGTGGAAAGTAACTAAGTATTTATACTCAAGTACTTTACTTAATCACAGTTCTGTACTGCATGTAGCTTACATGAGTATTTCTATTTTTATCTCATTCCATGCTCCTACTCCACTACATTTATCTGACAGATGTAGTTAGTAGTTGCTTTACAGATTAAGACTTCTCATGTAATGATATTATATAATATGATGCACTGTTGAACATCAAACCAGTGGTTTGCAGCCATTTTGGCTTGTGATCCCTCCAGCCCTGTTCAGTTGTTGTTTTTAATCTTCTCTCTCCTTTAATCTTTCCACAACCCCTCAGACTTATCTCGTGACCCTTTGACCCTTTAATTTAATATGTCATATAAATTTGATGTAACAATCTACATAAAGCTCTTATTTCTGTTTTTATATACTTATATAAAGTGTATACACAGAGTACGTATGATACTCCATGTGCAAAACTGTATATCCTTCTGGTAAATATCACTTTTATTTAATTTAATTGTTTTATTTAATGCAAAACAGTATTATATGATGCAGCTAAAGACTAAAATGGCGAAATTAGGTTTTAAAAATGGGGGAATAAAATAAAAAAATTGCTTTAATAAAATATGATACTTAGATAAAGCGTATTTTTAATCCAGACAAACATATACAATCTAAATACCAGTGCAAATCGTCAATAAACTGTATTGATTTGTGGGTTTGTTTACTTCCCCTGCCTCGACCACGTGCTTGCAATGCGGCCGCGCATGCGCGCCAAGGGGATTCTGGCTTTTGGCACGCGTTGGTGTCGGCGGCGCGCACAGTCATAAACAACCCCCCCCCCCGGCCCCCCCAGCACCACCACGGGAGCGCGCAGTCCGGATTCTGTCCTCGTCTTGATTGGCTGTGGTCCTCTAGCCCCGCCCTTCCTCGCAGCGGATTGGCCAGACGGAGACTGATCTTCTCGCTGATTGGACGCTATTTGTAGAACCGGCTGTGTAGCTAGGCTACTGCTGCCTTCACGTACTCCCTCCGAAGGTCAAATTTAAGGGTTTTTAAAGCTGAAGAGATGTTTGGGTCGGAGGTAGCAGCTGAAGGACAACGAGCAGACTGTGCGTTTTACCTGTGAGGAGCTGCAGACGCCTTGTGACAAGTGAAGGCTGAAAATAATGAGAACAAGAATAAAAATGTGATAATTTACTCAGATTATGAGCTTTAGCAGCTGTTCCAGAGGATGAGGTCTTCCTACTGCCTAGGAAATTAAAAAAATAAAGTCCTGACCAAATTTTAAAGTCTACACACACGTAAACAAATAAGAAAATCGATAGGCTACTTTTAAATCCTGAAAAAAAGGCTTAACTGAAAGTAAATCCAACAAAGTGTGTGCTTTCACTGTTGTGCGCTTTGTTTTTCTTCCATATTGGATGTTTCCTCATCTCCAACACTGGCTATGAGCAGACAAAGTGATAACAACGAAACTACAATCTCCTTAGAAGCTGTGCAGCTCCGTCCAGAGCTTTCAACCACATCTCGCGGTCTTCTTCAAGATGTGCTCGAAAGCTCCAGAGACAGCAAATAGGTCAAAACCTCGTGTTGAGATGTTGTTGTGTTTTTTGTCACACATTGCACCTTTGTTGTCTTATACTTTCGAGTTTTATCTTTTAATACAATATAGTTTTAGTTTTAATGTCTGTATCTTAAAACAGGCTATATTCTAAACTGATTCTATGTCTGACAGTAGAGTCTTGTCTGTCCATTATCTCTTTGTTTCTGCTGTACGTGTTAAATGTCTGGTCTCCTTTAGCACGACGGTAAAACTGAACATGTTAAGACATGTTCCACGTATTTTTTTTCCTTGTGCGCTCGAATCCGAACATTCCTATGACCCGCAGCACGTGAAGGCATCACCGGCGGATGTAATAAAACACCAGGTTTTTTCTTTCTTCCTCCACTTTTTTTTTTTTTTTTTTAAACAAGTTTCACACCGACACCAGGTCACACGGTCGAGTCCCAGACCAGGAGCCGAGGAGCGGAGCGGACCGGGCCGGACCGGACCGGGCGGTGACAGCGGACGGGTCCTCGCTGTTTCCTGCGCATTATTCAGCAGCTGCGCATCACCGGAGCTAATTAGGATTCGGGTATAAATAAGGCCGCAGACGGGACAGCTCGGCCCGTCCCGCCGCCGAGGTCGGAGCTGAAGGTAAAGAGGTTCGAGAGAACAAAACACACTCACACACTCTCTCACACACACACGCACAAAAGGGAAAAAGAAGCCGGAACCCTGCTCCGACATGCTCAGGCTCTGACCCGCCTCACGGACGGGACTCCTGTCGGACCGGACCCCCCCCACACCACCTCCAGAACCAGAACCAGAACCGGAACCGGCGTCCCACGGCCTAACGCGGACGCTTCTCCGGCTTGTGGAGAATCGGCCGAGGACGGATGGTTTTTTTCTCCCCAGACTTTTCTCTCTTTTTCCTTTTTTCTTTTGCCGTTAACGGGACTCGGCTCGACCTAGACACGCTGCTGCCTGCATGGGACCGTGAAGGTGTCTTCTCCTTTCCTTCCTCTTTTTGGTTTTTTTCTTAAAAACAAAAACAAACAAAAACAACAAGCGGCCGCGCTCCCTCCAGCTCCGGCGGAGAAACCCGGTCCCCTCGCCCGGCGGTTTGTTTTGGTTTCCTAACGGGGGGAGACAGGCGAAGCGTTGTCGGGGTGAGTGCTGAGCCAGTGACCCACTGGGGGACACCGGGGGGGGGGGCACCACTGTAATAACCCTGTATTACTGCAGCGACGTCCCCTTAGATTCATACAAGTTTTGTGTGCGGTGAGTTTAGGGCTCTTATCCTTACTTTTGTGGATTTTTGTGTTTGTTTTGCCGTTGCACCACGGGATGTATAGTTTTATTTATACGTTTAAATCCCCTTTTATCCGTCACAGGACCAGGCTTGTTGTATCCTGTGATGCATTCACAGCCTGTAAACTACAACATGCATGACAGAAACGTCGATCCTAATAACCTCGCACTGTCCATAGAAACTTAACGCGTGGTGTGTTTACGTCGCTCGGATGACACTTGGTGTGTGATTTATATAACCGCGGGCCCGTGAATCTTCCTCCATTAATTAGCCCGCAGGGTTACGACATCTCTCTTTGTTTGTTTGATGAAGCACGTTTGTGCAATTTGATCCCTGAGTTACATTCAAGAGCATAAAATAGACCCATGATAATCCCCGCGGTGATGATGATGGTGGTGGTCATCATCATCATCATCATCATCATCATCATCATCATCTTTTTTTTTTTTTTTTTTTGGCCGCAGATTTCGGTCAGGATTTTTTTCCGTGTGTGTGTGTGTGTGGGGGGGGCTTAAAATGCCACGTGAACAGGCGACAAAAACACAGAGAAAGGATGGATTTCATAACGCTCACGCGCACTCGGAGCCCGCACCTCGAGAAAAGGAGGAGTGGGGGGGGGCCGCAGCGCGCGGTGTTTACATGCGTCCTCCTCCTCCCTCCTCCTCCTCCTCCTCTTCCTCCTCCCTCCTCCTCCTCCCCCTCTCGCGGTGAAGCAACGCGCACAACGGGGGCTCACGCTGCTGCGTCCGTTGTCAACAAAGGCAGAAGAAGAAGAAGAAGTGAAAGGAGCCGATGATTCGTGGCCGTGGTCTCCGGGCTGACGCGCGTCCTCCACGTCAGGACAGCCAGGGTAGGACGAGGGCAGGCTCGCGTCGGGGGGTAGGTGCCTGGGCTTTGTTCTGTTTGTTTCACACGTACGTGCATATTTACTGAATGTCATCGTCCGTGGGGTCGCGTCGCAGACGTGGACCCGTCCCGGTGTGGTGGTCCTGTCCAGGGTGATGCAGAGCTGACACATAAACAGTGCAGCGGCTGAAGGAGGAGGAGGAGGAGGTGGTGGAGGTGGACGATCGGTCCTGCTTTTGTTTTTGTTTTTTAAAAATCCAATTATTAAAAAAATAATCAGTTTAGTTTGGTCTCACATGGCAAAGTCTGAAGGGAAAAAACTCGAGGAATCTATTAATCTGTTTATCAAATTAACTATTTTTTGAAGGGGGGGTGTTTTGTTTTCCAGGAAAACAATTTTGCCAAAAATAATCCTTTAATGTTTCTGTAGTGCGTCCGGGGAGCTGAGTTATGACTTTTAGTTGACCTCTCGGGTGTTTCTTCTCCCGTATGATTTAGAGATTATATCGGCCTGACTGTTTATTGTTTTTTTTGTTTTTTGGGTTGTTTTTTTGCATCCTTGTGAAACACCTCAGGATCCTTCTTCCTAAAGGATTTTAAGCCTTGATGACACTTACTCAGTCCATAGAGAAATAATCAACAAGATATTATTTAAAGAATAACCGCTCATTTGAGTAAAAAACGTGCAGAAACTAAATGTGACTTTGGCTTTAACTAATACACTGATCTGAAGGTGGAAACCAGACATGACAAAGGGGAAAATCCTGATTTCTAATATCATGGAAAGGAGGCGAATGAGATTCATATTCTCATCTTGTATTTATTTACACATCCGGGTATCTGCGAGCTCCCTCCTCCCCTCGGTGGCGCGTTCATGCCGCATGGGAAATAATCACTTCGGCCATATCCAAACAAGAACTTTGAGAGCTTCGTTTTTTTTTTTCTGAAGCTAGAGTATCATATTTAATTTTTCGCTTCTAGTAAATAATGCTCACCTTTGTCAAAGTTCACTAAAAGACACTTTGTACCTGGTACATGTGACTTTATATTTTTTATAGCAGACCAAAACTGCAGGCGACAAATCAGTGGGGTTTTAATTCTTGGAACATCCTAAATATTTGGATCTTTACTTAGAATTTCTTCAGCAGAGAAGTTTGGGTCTCAGTTGACGAAGTCAACAACCTCAAACCTGTAGTAAAACTTTCAGGACAAAGAAAAATCAAACCATACAGAAGCCGGACTTTTATTATGGTGTTCTGCAAGCTCAAAAACTAGACAAATATATAAAGCTGGATTTATTCTTCTGCTTAGAATCTACACAGAGTCTACATCATAGCTAGCCCAGGTAGCCAACACTATCACGAACATTTATACGTCTGCATTGGTGTCTAGGTCACTCTGCATTTACCCAACCAAACCGCTAGTTGGCGGTGGTGTTTATATCCCACTATCCCCGCTGTTGTCCACCAGTTTTGTCGGTGCCCTTCGAAAACAACAGAAACTGAAACTGGGTGGATCTTGGCAGACTTGGAGCCCATGTTACACAGCAGTTTTAGTTTTTAGTTTTACAAACAAAATAGGGCATTGGAAGAGACGTTCTGTACGATGGCAGCAAAGAAGGAGAAGCCATAAATGCGATGCTACCAAGCGGACCAATCAGCTAACTTGTAGTTTCATTTTACGGAGGCGCATGTCAGGCTATGGCAGAGGTATGATGCAGAAGCATAAATTGACCTTGAATATAAACCAAAAATAAATCTAAACGGAACAAACAGTGCCTGAAGTTGGAGCAAATGTAGATTATTTAAAATAATAGTAAGTTTAAGATGAGATGAGCTTTACTGATTGTATGCAGGGAAAAACAAAGTTTCCAAAAGAAAGAAAAAGAAAGTAGGACAACTGATGCAGCCTATGGATGAGTAACTTCAAAAACTAGAATATGACATTAAAACATGAGAAAAGTTCAAAATTTGCCCACCACAGTGTCCTGGAGAGAAGGTGAATTTGTCAACTGTTTCAATTTGTTTGACCAACGACTCAAAAATATTCATTTGACTCTGTTGCCTCAAATCTGAGAATCTGGAACCACTGAATATTTAGAACTTTTATTTTTTAAGATTAGTTTAATGATTTTGATTATCAAAACAGTTAATGACTAATTTCTTTCAAACTGATAAATCAACTTATTGTTGCTGCACCAATGTACATCATCCACATAAAACTAACTCCAAAGTTTGTTGAGACCAAAAAACACCACAGTTAAAATGCGGAGATTAGGAAGTTGCGTTAAAAGATTACTCGTCGGGGAATGGAACCAGGCGGTGGGATAAACAAGCGGGAAGCCTATAGAGTACTGAAATAACGTCGAATAAAACGTTTAATTGACTGAATAAAAACAAAGTAAAGAAACAAAACATCTCAACTCCCGCGTGAAAGCGCCGCTCAACCCGATTTCCACCTTTCCCACGGGAACGAGAAGGCAGCGCGACCCCCGATTGGCCGGCCGGGCCCGTCCATCACAGCCCATCTCCCTCCCACCCGGTGACGTCTCCGCACCAAAGTAAGCAGGCCAGTCCATTACGCACACAAAAGGCACAACAAAGCCCGTGTCGGGGGAAAAATGAGAACTGTCAGCACCCAAAGGACACGACGATAAGTCCCGGTCTGGCAGCGGCACCCATGGACCGAGGCCCGGGACGGCGACACTCATTTATTTAACTTAAAAGACGAGCTCGGCCACCGGCGGCTCCTCGCTCCTCGCTCCTCGGCGGGCAGCGGTCTCCCCCCGAACCGAGCTGCGTTTTTCTAGCTCAGATCTGATCCAGGTGGTGAGTAAACAACAACAACAACAACAACAACAACAACAGGGTCTCAAATGTTTTATCTGTTAAAAAAAAAAAACAATAAACGGAAACGAGAGCGGGAGAAATAAAAAGCAGTAAACGCGGTTCTGGTGTCGCGCCGGGTTCACTGCCCGCGTCGGGCTCGGAAAACCCAGCGGAGCCGAGCGGCCAGCGACACTGTTGCACTGGAGTTGGCGTCGTGCTCTTTGTTGGGGATAAACGCGTTTAGAAGAGGAAGAGGAGATGGGGGGGGCGATGAGGGGGGGGGGAGCCTGCACTGCCAGGATTGACTCGTTCACATCGCATTAAACGCACGTCGCGTCAGAAATCTGCTGTTTTTCTGACGGTTTCGGTTTTTTGCGGTCAGATTCGTCGGCGCTGGGATCGAGTCTTTTGTCTGGACACACTCTTCTTCCTGTTCCAGAGACGCGCACTGTGCTGCCTCTTTGTTTTCCTCTTTGCTCAGTGTGACTATCACTTGTTTCTGCTGGGCTCGACCTGTCCATTCACCTCTTCTTAGTTCCTTTCACAATGCAGCCCCCCCCTTTTTTGTTTTGTTTTATCCTTTTAAAACATCTCCGTTTAAATCCAGACCTTTTCTTTACCTGTTACAGGTGAGGAGGCTGAAAACGAAAAGAAAGAGTCGGGACTTGTAGAGGGAGGAAATGATCTTGTAAGATGATAGACTGAAGTTTGAAGTGTAACAGTTGTTGTGATGAAAGCAAGAACAGAAGAACGTGTAGAAACCCCTGTGAAAGCGAACACAAATAAGACCTGCTGCTGAGGTCAGCAGGAGAGCCAAACAAACAAACAAACAAACAAACAAAGGAACAAACAGCTGCACATGTGTCGTTCCTTTTGTCCTAATTTGGCATCTATGAAGACAAAAGTGAAGTGTGTGCGTCATGTCACGCTTTGTGTATTGGAGGAAGGGGATTTTTTGGGGGGGGGGGTCCTTAATGCAAACGACAGCTTGCCATTGTCCGTCCGCGCGTCAGTGACAACCCCGTCTCCCTGAGGACTTGCTGCACAAAAGCTGATTCAGTCGCTGATGGTGGTGGTGATGTTGAAGTGTGCCTCTCTCTCTCTCTCTCTCTCTCTCTCTCTCTCTCTCTCTCTCGCTGGTTGCATGAGTGTGTATGTATGTGTATGTATGTATGTGTGTATGTGTGTGTGTGTGTGTGTGTGTGTGTGTGTGTGTGTTTACCTCTTCCCCTTGCACGTGCCGCCGAGGTTAAACTGAGCTAATTCAGAGAAGGGATTTTGTGCTTTTCATGCGGGGATTATGCCTCGGTCACCTGTGCAGATTATACAGTATGTATGTAAATATGGGCTGTCTGGAGCCTCTGGTTTGGCCCCCGGGGGCGTTAAGCGTGTGTTTACATGTTTGCGGGTGTGTGTGTGTGTGTGTGTGTGTGTGTGTGTGTGTGTGTGTGTGTGTGTGTGTGTGTGTGGGTGGGTGGGTGGGTGGGTGGGTGTGTGGGTGTGTGTTTTGCCTGCCGAGCAGCCATGCTTCACATCACGTCACGGCTGCTTCCTGTTGAATTGCGGAAACTCCTTTTGTTTTCTTGTCTGGCTGCTGGCTTCTCTCTCGACGCTGCTCTTCCTGTTGCGGCGCGTTGAGCTCAACTGAAAACTCGCAGAGCTGCAGAAGCCCTTTTCTTTTTCTTGTTTTTTTTTTTTTTTTTATTGTGTCCTCACTCTCAGGGATGCATGGGTATCGTTTGTTTGTTTGTTGCAAGGTGCAACCGTTCTGTTATGCACTGTCGTTGGTGACGGGGACTGTTGAGCCTGTGGGCTGCAGCATGCAATACATGTTCAAAACAAATAGTTGTTTTAAGATACAAAAGATAGTTTTCTTCCCCTTAATTACACACTTAAAATATCCATCCAAAGATGAAAAATAAACCCTGACACTCTGCTAACATCTGTCCTTTGATTTAAGTCACAAATAATCTTTTTGAAATATGTATCAGGTGACAACATATGACTGAGTATCATGCAGTAGCCCGAACACAGACTAAACAGACCCCACTTAAGAAATCAGCATCTCCTCGCAAGCGGATGTTTTGTTACTCTTAATTGCTGCCACCGGTGTCTTTTGGGAAAATGAGATCCTGAGATGCACAGACCCTGTTTTTCTTAATGTGTTTTTTGTATTTAAATCCAAGAAGTGAAATTATTTTCAGTTTGGGGAGATAAACAGCGCTGATGGCAGTAGTTGACACAAGATGTCTTAAAAGTCCCGCCCTCGCTATTTTTACTGTGAGGTGATCGGGACAATTGTCTGCACCATTCACTTGCCCTCGGTGGAAAAAGCTCTGAAGCGCTTCACTTAAGCAAGAGCAGCCATAAAGCACCGTTGGTTCTGATGGAGTATCCGTTTAAAAGTCCTTGGCTGCGGCAGATATTCATAAATCAGTGGCTAAGTTCGGATGCAAAGTTCTTCCTAAGTTCTTACCTCCTGGCGTCAAAGTATTGATTTACTAAACTGGGTCGCACCATTGAAATGTAAGACACGTCTTAGCTAGTAAACACCTCAGTATGGCTGGGTTTATGCTTCTGCTTCGAGTCTATGCAAGTGGCCTACGTCGCCGTGAGCATTCATACACGTTGGTGTCGCTCTGCAATTGCACCACCGAGCCACTAGCTAGTTGGCTGGAGAAATGCGTTTGTGAGAGTTAGTAGTGTTCATACAGTCTAGAACGAGTGGGAAATATCCAATCAGGCCAACAGCCTAACTGATGTTATTCACTATGTTACTGTTTTTGTCACACGTGATTTAAAATCTTTGACGCTTTTTTTTTTTTGGGGGTGGAGTTGATCAGCTACTGAGCGACCGAAGTAGCATTTTAATGTTGCAGCTGATTTAGAGAACTTGTGATAATATCATGTTCTGCTGCCCCAAGTGGCCAAAAAAATCAATTAATGCAGCCTAATTAATCAAACCTCTGTTTTTATAGCAACCTCTGTACAGTGTAGTACAATTTCAAAAGGCTTTACAGATGAATTACAGGCTTAAAATAAGACAGTACAAATGTAAGCAGTATAATAGTTATTAGAAATGATAAAAGATATTAACAATTGACATAGATGGATTGAAACGTACAGAGAATGACTGTACTTTAGGTGAAAAACTTGAGTACGACTTTTTATCATTGTCTGCAGTAGAACTGAACACTGAATGGAGATGAATGTGTTAAAATCAAACCAAATTCACCTCAATTTCCACAGTGCCTTTTTAGAGAGATTACAACACAAAGAAATGAAAAACGGTTAAACGATGAACAAGCTGAAACACAACATAAACAGTAGAAAAATAAACCAGTAAAAGGCCTTTTCTGCACCGTAGCCACTCTACGAACAAACCCCATGTGGCCTCAGACCTCATCGTCCACCTCAGGATGCCAAGCGGCCAATTGTCCCGACACACGGTCGGCAGTGTTTACAGGATCGACACCAGAGCGAAAAAATATCCCCTGACAGCTGAGCCTCTTAGTTCCCGTTCGCCGTAAACAACAGAACACAAACACACAAACAAACAGATTATTAATGATAATTCAATGGAGGAGATAAATAAAAGGCGGCAGGGCGGCGCGGGGAGACCAGGGCAGCGGTGTGGAACAGAAGAAAAGAAAACAGAATCGTGTCTGTCTGACACAAATGCACTGAAATAAAGGTTATATACACATGTTCTGAGTTCTGTGTTGGCTTAGGCATTAAATGTGATATTTGGTCAGCCAGGGTCCAGAATTCTTGCCCCACACCAGAAGCCAGATGTCAGCGCCGTCGCAGGCGGAACAGGCTCCTCTTCACTCCGGTGAACATTTGTCGTCGTTATACACCTGCAGGGATGTTTTTGTCGATCCGAGTCCTGCTAAAAGGTCACACACGCTCATTGTGTCTTGGCTGCATTGTCTCATGGGCTATTCTAGTCTGTCCTGCGTATGAACTGAACTGGTATGCATTTGTTTCTCCTGTGGGCCTGCTGAATTCATCTCAGCCATTTAGAGAGATTTTTTTTTCTGCTTTTGTAAGGGTTGTTTTAGGCTCGTGTTGTATTCTACTGCAGGCATTTTTTTTGTCTGCCCTTTGTCTTGCCCCCCCCTTTTTTTGTTTTCTTGTTTTCTTTTGCTTTTAAAAAGGATTTTTCTGGTTTATTATGCCCTTTAGGTTATTTTTGTTGGTTTGACAATCGTTTCTATTGGTTAGGATAATTTCACCCACTGAGTTATTTGTTGAGATTTGGAAAACAAAGTCGCAAAAGAGAGAGAAATAAAGCGAGAAACGTGAGCAAACAGATGTTCGGATGGGTTGTAAACAAACCCCCAGGTTAGCCAAACTTTAACGTTAGTGGGGGAAAAAGACAAAGTGTGACATTATTATCCAAACTGTTGTGTTGAAGAGTTTTATCACAGTTTCCCTGAGAGTTTTATCACAGTTTCCCTGAGCATTTAGGGATCATTGCCAACATTTCAGTTGTTTTTGCTTTTAGTTGTACCTCCAAACCAAGTGGTTTAGATAATCGGGCGCAACCCTTCAGCTTGTTTACAACCTCTGATCGTTTGGGGGACTATTTCATGAGAAATGGGTTGAATCATAGGGTAATGGCAAATGACCTATACTTATTTCATGTGCACATTAAAGTAACACATCCATGTTACTTTCCCCATCCTGTCTCCTTTGTCAGGTTTTAGTAACTGATATTACAGACTGTCTCTCTCTCTCTTAATTGATAGAAATGATTAGTTATGATAAACAAGAATTATCCTTCGACATCAATCTGCCAAGAGCCTGCAGATAATAATTAATGATAATTAGCTATTTTGGCTATAGCTGGTACTCGTCAATTAATAGCTTAAACTTACCAAAACTAAGCTGGTGTCCATAAAGTCACACAATTAGCTACAGTTCTAGGTTCTATTTTTAATACTATCTATTGCAACAATAATTGTGAATGAATGTGATAATAGAATTTAAGAAACTTTCCTTTTAGATGGAACAACATATAAAGACAAGAATAATTAAAAACTGGACATTAATTGAAAGTTTTATAAAAATGCTTAACTCAAACTGTTTGTTCCATGTAAAATAAAGTCGGGAAGACAAATTCAGAAGTTTGAAGATAGAGTTGGTGCTTTTGAGGGATTTTCATGAATAAGTACATGATGTTTTCCTGGCAGGCAAACAGACAAAAAACATATCATCTTTCTCTGTGGAGCTACAATAATCTCATCCTGCATCTATTGGTCCAGTGGGACGAAAACAAACAGGGGCTTTGCCCCCGAATGAGAAACGGTTCGTTTACCGAGCGAAGCGCGTTATTCCTCCTCACATAACCAGGGTTTTGTTTGGCCCGTCACACTGTTGGGTTACCGCATCATGCAGCCATGTTGGTAGTCAACAACATGCGATTGTGATCACATAATAGACGATTGTAATCAACTGATTGCTCCAGCAAATGAGTCAGTTTTTTTATACTGGAAATGCAATCAAGATCATGAGCTCTAAAAATAGCAAAGTACAGAACATGTCTCTTATCACATCTCTCTCTCTCTCTTTCTCTCTCTCTAACCCCCCCTCACACAGGTTTGATTTTCTCCTGTGGTGTCTGTGTGGAGCGTGCCACACACCCACTCCACAACAACGACGGCTTTTGCTTGCATCTTCCAGTGTTTCTTCTGTCAGCAAGTCCAGCAGAGCTGCAACTCTTCCAGTGCCAGCCCTGACACCAGCGAGGAGCCCTGCCCCACTGACATGGTGAAGATGACCAAGTCGAAGACCTTCCAGGCTTACCTGCCGACCTGCCACCGCACCTACAGCTGCATCCACTGCCGGGCGCACCTGGCCAATCACGACGAGCTCATCTCAAAGGTACGGCAGCGTCCGCACGGGTTCGCTGCTCGTCCACCACCCCCCACACCCCCCTGCAGAATTTCACTTGACTCTCAGCTGGTCCATCTATGTTTATATGGAAAAGGGCTTCGGGTCCTTTGCAGCTGTGTCACTAATCTACCAGCGGCCAGATTTGGTGCAATGATGAAGGTCAACTTGAGTGAAATAATACATTAATGTAAAAAAAAATACTTGAGATGCATCTATTGCGAGCGTGCACCCATTCAATGATAAAAGTAGATGTTTTGCGCGGAGACAGTAAATGTGGGTCACTGTGTCACATTTACTAAAACTTGACACAGTAAAATGGCACTGAAATGGAAGGCGGTTGAATTAACCTGAACAAACTGCTAGCTAGTAATAGCTTATGGCCAGTTATCTTGCCAACTGATAGTGAGACAGTTATCTTGCCAACTGATAGTGAGACAGTTATCTTGCCAACTGATAGTGAGACAGTTATCTTGCTAACTGACAGTTGCTTTGCATTCATGGAGCAACAAATCATTTTAAATCCTGTTTTAGCTCCAGTTTGGTCTCTACCAACTCCAAGTCGCTAACTTTATGTGTTTGCCATTTGGTGCTGTATAGGTAGTTTACAATTGGTATATTAGACTACCAACTGACAGTTAAGGGACAGTTAAGAAATGCTACTGGAAACAAGTTTGAAGAGACTGAACCTTTATAGTACAGACTGTTGAAGTAACCTGAACAAACTGCTCGCTAGTAACTAGCATTAGTTTGTCAGGTTAGAAGAAAGTTCGGCTTTTTATGGGATTTTTGCAGTTTTATCCAGTTTTTCATTATTCAACTCAAACTGATAAATTTGTAGACTCATCTGTGTATCAAAATGTTGGTCTCATCATTAGGATTACACTGTGGCCCGGGATGATAAAATTTGACGGTGTCCTTGTCCTTGTAATATTTATAAATGAATAAATCAGCTCAGTGTAATTCCTCCTCAGCCAGGACTTGGCGGTGATTTAATGTTGTCCTCTGGTATTAGTTATGCCGAATGGCACTTGAGTTTGACAGCGGTGCCATTTTATTTGATGCTCACCTGCCTTATTGCTTCTCTAAAGCTTGTGTACCTGTCTGCTTTTGCATCTGTGTTTTATGTCTGCTGGTATATTCTCAAGAGGGCTTAGATGACAGCCATGGCTGATATTTCTATTGAACTCTTTTTGCAGTGCACAAAAGAGCTGGACGGTCTTTTTATAATGATCTGGCTATTTTTGCTTCTGCTGCTGTTACTGTTGCTGTTGTTTGTTTTTGTTTTTTTAATCAAAACTGCATGAATGCACTGCCTTGTCTAACCGAACATCTCTGGTAACCTCAGACTAACTTTCAAAATATGAGATCAATACAATCGGGTTTCTTATCTACCTCCACGCCCACATGAACTCCGAGAGACTGACTCCACCGAAATGTTTTTGTTTGTATTTAAGTCTTGTTTTACTCTGAACATTTCAGACATGAGGGTAAAAATACTCCTTACAAGATCCCAGAGTCCAGTGTGTTGTCTTCTGATAGCTTAATCTGTCTGTAAGAAATGTGTAAATCTCCAAAAATGATTGCTGTCATTATTGATTAATCAGGCAACTGTTTTCTTGATTAATTAATTTCTGGCCTAAAATGATGCTATCAGATAACTTATTTTATCCAACCAACCCCCAAAAATCCAAAAATATTCGAATTACTAACAAATAGCATAAAAGCAGCAAAACCAAGCATATTTCTGAATCAAAACATTTCCTGTACTTTGACTCAGAGGTAATAAATCTCTCTCTCTCTATTTTTTTTTCTGTCGTCACTAGATTGGTATGACGAGTGCTCCCGAGGCCGCACTTCTCCCTCTGAATTTGACTTTTTCCTAAAAAAGTAACCATCATCTTCTGCACCGATCGTTCACTCCCGCTGGGCATAAACATTATTAACATGAGCCTTTCTGCTCTTCTGGTTTTACCAAAATAAGACGTGTCAGCACTATAAGGCTGCGTTCTTGTCCAGCTGTTGTCAGGGAAATTCATCTCCCAGAGACGGCGACCTGAGGTGATGCCGGATGACAGCTTATTATGAGCGTTATAAAGTGTCTGCCAGTGTTCATTGGAATTTAAAGGCGTTCTCCTCAAAATAATAATTCAAGGAAAGTGTCTTAAAGATGCGGGAACAAACTTTGACATTTAGCCTCTGAGTTTAATTAGTCCTTTCAAATGCAATGCTCCTCGTCCGGTAATTCGTCCAGAGTCTGGCTTTCTGAAGAGACTCAATTTTCACTCGTGTTGTGCTGTAATATGTTCCATTGTGTGGACTTGCTGCAGCATTTAATTACGTTTCCGTGCATCTGCTTTTATGCAGAATCATTTCATTGTGAAAGTTCCAATGAAGTTTAATGGAAATGGATTTCTTTTTTAATAGACCTTGAAGTCACTGTTAACGCTGCAACTAATGAATATTTTCATGACTGATTAGTCTATTGATTATTTGTTTGGTGCATAAAATGTTGAAAATACCCTTTCATAATATCCCATAGTGTCACACTGACTCAAGAAGCTTTTGACTCAAAAGCATTAAGTCCTCCAATTTAAGATGCTGGAGCCAAAAAAACTTAAAAACTTGTACAATTAATCAACTAGAAAATGAGCTCAGTGGAGCGTAGACCTCTGCCAACACCAATACCAAACAACATACACTTGACTTCAGAGGGGAAAAAAATGCAAATTCATAGTAAATGGCTCTTCCCTGGCCCATGCCCCCATCCCTCCACCAAGTTTAATGCATGTTCGGTCTTATCCTGATGACAAACAAACCAGCCAACCCACAGGCACGGGTTATTACATAACCTCATTGGCGGAGATAATTAAAAAGATGGTCACCAATCATTTTTCTGTCAATCAACCAATCATTTAATCAACCAATCTTTGCCGCACTTATCACGGTACTTGTGTCCGTTTCTTATATCGTAGATATAACATTTACATCCTGCTGCCAGCCACCGTTACAGGCCACCGTTCCACCAGAAAAGCCCCAGATATGATTTAAAAAACACAAAACACAGTGGACGTGTCAGGAGTGTTCAATCGAAGTTTAACTGATTTGAACGGAGACCTTGCTAACGGCGGATTTGCTTTAATCCAAACCTGCCGAATTAAATCGGCTCGACACCAAAGCATCGAGCACAACTTTGAACTTCGACTTGCAAATTTGCATGGTCTCATTTTAGAGTCGTCAAAAGGGGGACGCTGTTTTTGCGGTTTTTGCCATTGCGGTGAAAACCCCTGCGGTGTGGTTTGTACTCATTGGAAATGCTTGATCATGGAGAAGCTGTAATTGTGTATTTTTTTTCACTATATTGTGCTTTTAAATTGGTTTAAAGTACGTTTGCCTAAAAAATGTATGTTTTGTTGCATCACTTTTCCCTCGGGGATAAGTAAAAAGCACATTAGATCAACATTGAGACGTTCGCTTTAATTGTTTGTTTTCAGTCTCCTCTATCATCACACAGTTGTATGTAGTATGAAGCTGCTGTGGCGCCTTTATCAAATGTAGATGCTTCCATTTTTTTTCCTTGAAAAAAAACCCTAATTTTAAACTTCCAGTCCAATTCCGCCATCATAAAACGGCTATTGATAGATCTGGGGCTGAAAGCGGATAAATCCTCCCGCATCCTGTCCTCAATAATTGTCAATTCTAGCAGAGACAAAAAACAAACAAAAAACCTCATTTACTAGTCAGATCAGCAAGTAGGATGCTGAAGACTCAGCCCCATCTGCAATTGTCTGGTCGTTTATCTCCCTGTGAAAAAGTGGCAAAATCTGAACCTGAGTGAAATGCCAAGGGCTGAGGCCGAGCAGGACTCTGCTACGTCCTCGGATTTCTCTTTTTGCTTTGGAGAATTACTGCGTTAATTTGCCCCAGGATTTCTGGGTAGTGAAGTCTATGCGAGAAGCCGCCAGAATGCAGCTTTAATGCCGACCTTGAATCGACAGCTGGCGCACAGGGAGTGGGTAAAGTTTATAAACTGCGAGATGAGCTGGGGGGGGGGGTCACGGCGACTGAGGAAGTGACCTTTTTATGTGTCATAATGAGGAGGCGACAGCGAGCTCCCCCCTGCGCGCTGCAGTCCCACCATGCTCTAAGCTAATTATTCAAATGGCAAAGATGATCAGTCCGCGCGCTTGCTGTCTCCACGTTGACGACCATCGGCCGCCCGCGGCTCGGAGGCTTGGGAGCCCACGTCTTGTTAGTGCAGGCGGGGAAGGACGAGGATGGTACGGCGGCTCTACCACCAGACCGGCGCTGTTCCCTTTCAGCAGGATCAGAGGCCTCCAAAATGGCGGTTTTTGGAGTTGCGAAGTCCACACAACAAGGGTTTCACAGGGTTTTAATTGGTCACGGCCGCTGTCAATCATGTCGATGCACCTTTGGGCCAAGGAGTAGGGACCGTCCCAGTTTGTCTGCGCCTCGCTTAACCTGTCGGGAGCCTGTTGGGAGCCGCGTCAGATGCATGTTGCGTGGCAAAAAAAAAACTGTGACCAGGCAAAAATTAAACATTTTGTGATGATGTTAAGTTTTGGATGCAGTGAAGTTATTTTACTGTCTCCCCTGCAGGAAATTTGAACTGGATGCAAAAAATAAGAGTTTAGCAAATGAGGGGGCATGAGTCCCCCTATTTAGCTTTTATAACCACTATATTAACATCAAAAAAGGGGTTTATTACTCTCTAGAATGTAGTTTATGAGGAGGTGCATTATATATCGGATAACAAGTACAACTCCTGATGTCGGTGGAGTGGAGACAGGATGATATAGTGGTAAATGACAGTGTAGTAAAACACAGTCGTAAAATTGCAAATGAAATTGAAAACAAATTACAGGATGCACAGTACAGATAGAACAGGAAATTAGATTTTAGGGTTTGAAGTCTCAAAAGGTATAGCTTTTGTTTTTTCTGTCACTTTGCTGTTTGTTTCACATCCTCTTGTTTGCAAAAATGATAATAATGAAACTTATTTTATTTAAAAAAAAAACAAAACAAAACACCAAACATTGTGGCCTCAAAGTGTTTTACAAAAAGGACAAGCTGAAGTGTGACCTTCAGCGAAAATTCGAAGCATGTTTTGAGTTGTTTTCGGTTTGTTGGACTGAAACAAGCAGGAACAAAGGACGAGGAAACCATTGAGCAGAAACAACCGCATGGTAACACCAGCTGTGAAATAATAGATAGATTATATACATAGAAAAAAAAGCTACCATAAAGTAATAAGAATCAAAACAAAAGAAATTGCGCATTACACTTCATATAGAGTATGGTAATAACTACTGCCTATTATCATTATTGATTATATCTGACGTGGTTTGAATCTGATTTGTTCTACCCGGCAGAACTGAGAAACAAATGTTGAATGAGCACTTGAATGAATATACCAGCAGTAGGTGAGGATCCAGAAAGTCCCTGTTTTCCATTAAGCAAAGTTTCTCTTTATATCAACTTCCAGGCATATGTTTGATTTAACATTTTGATTCCTGCTTTGTATACATCCATGTTTACGTGGCATCAGTCTTCCTCTTCCCCGACTTTCCTTGGGTTGCCTGCGTGATTGTTCACGCGTTGCCGGCGCCTGTAGAACGGCAGAGCAGCGCGAAAACCATCGGCGGGAATGTGCATCACGTCGCCCACCCACACTCTGGCACACGTGCACCCACATCCTCGTGTGCAAACAAGACAAGGAACCTGCCTATAAAAACATTGCTTCACGTCGCTATTAGTGGTTGGAAAAAAAGCCCTTGGGGAACCTTTAACTTACCACTCGCTGACTCCTTGTTAATTTTTAAGCAGCAGCCTATTGTGCATCACGGCACCAACCTTCATCAGACCATTAATTGTCAGGAAGAGATGCTGGGTTTTTATTTATAATTATTATTATTATTTATTTTTCTTCGAGACCAGAGCTCTGCCGTCGCGTCAGCGCTCCGTTTTCACCTGGCCTGGAATGAGCCGAGGGGCACGGAGCTGGGGGGGAGCAGAGGAAATGCTTTTACAAATAGCCGGCTGTGATGTGGCACCATGGAGTCAGCTGAAAACATCCACAATTTAGCCTGTGCCAAAAAACCTGGACAGAGGTCAGTTGTTGGAAGTGTCGGCTTGTAAATGAGGGTTTTCTGGAAGGTTTTTGGGGGCAGCTGGGGGCTCAGGGCTCAGGGGTTTTTTTTATAGACAGCACTGGGATGGTTTTGGGAATACTCACCGTACTGTGGACTGACCTTTGTGCTTCTGATGGACCATTTGATGCTACAAATGTCTGGCTGAGGTACAGGAAAGTCAAACGTGTTTGTATAGAAATGTCCTGTTGTTTGGGCCATTTAGCCGCTGATTTAAAATAAATTTGAACTGTCGCCCCACAGCTTTCCCCTCTCCTGCACTACTTTAATTTCTCAGCAGAGAAAGAATTCCTCATTGACCTCCTGATTGTGACTTTGACTTATTATTAGCACTGGATGACTCTTGTCTCCCCTAGCGACAGCAAATGACTGGAGAGCACAGTAACATATTTACGAGCTCGGGCCTCGATGCTTCGTCCGAGGTCGGCGCGGGAGAGGCTTAATTTCCTTTTTTTTTCCAAAGGGTGTTGCGTTTGGGCGTTTGCTGTACTCGAGTCGTGCCGCATTGCTTTTCGCGGGGGTTTCCTCGAGGGGCTGGCGCCGGAGCAGGAATGCCGGAGAGTCGGTGGCACCAGGGAGCCTCAGCCCGGGAAGCGAGG
>CM029115.1:25305337-25507837 GCA_016859345.1 Istiophorus platypterus
TAACTTGGACATCCTTGCATCTCGGCTCCCAAACACTAAATGTTTTGGGAACTTTTTCTAACAAAATATATAATCCCTGAAAAAATAATGTACTTTGCTAACAATAAGTTCACTGGCCCTAGAAATGATGCTCGGTTATTACTGTCAGCTAGGTAGCCGGGAATGCTAACGTTGTCGGTTTACGTTTGAGAAGACAAACGCGCTGTTTAATCCGGTTCTCTTCATGCTCTTTGTAAACAGGGTTTCACTCTCGCTCGCAGCCCCGAGCACAACGCGTCAGCATGTGGAGAAACCCGAAGCTTGACAGGCCTGCTGTACCTCGTTACAGCTCCTAAGCCATGGTTGTACATTCGCTGTTAGCAAACAGTCTGCCGGATGACTTTTCTCTTAGTGTAAAGGGCAACCAGAAGAAACCGTGACAGGAAAACATTGACTTTATTTCAGTCAATAACTTCAACCCAAAAAGACGCCAAAAACAAGAAATGCAGGCAAATAAATCAGACCTGCCGTCCGTCGCTGTTGACATCCCGGACACGCTGCATCTTTTCAGCATAGCCGTCGGTTTGGGTTTTTATCAGATACGGGTTATGTCTTCGAGCAGACTTGAGCGCCGTCCTGAAACCAGGCAGCAGCGTGAGCATCGGCTGAGAGCCGAGCGCCAAGGCCTGCAGTGTGAACGTGGTCCTGGGGCGGGAAGACGCAGCCTGAATACTGAGGAGGAGGAGGAGGAAGAGGGGGCTGAGTGGTTTTATTCACCGCCTTGGCTTCGTCCCACCCATCAAGCTGATGGAAGACCTTCTAACGAATTGATCACACTTTTCATTTCTCGCCATTAACGGGCGCCCTTTCCTTCTGACCCCCCATCCCCCCTCCCTTCCTGTAACTGGGAGTTTGCCAAGACTCTGATGGCTTACATGTGACTGAGGTGACCGTGACAGGAAAGTCAATTTAATATGCTGTTCTTGCTTTTTTCTAATATCATAATAAAGCCAAGTGTGTTCTAGGTCAGCCAGATTTCTATTAAACCATGCCCTACCCACACAAGCAGTAGCGATGCCAGTGTTGGTCAGTAGGTCCAGCACTTTGGTTCCAGAGGGAGAAATTTGGTGCAAACAATCACTTTCCCCCCATGATGAATTTTAATAACGTTGGTGTTGCCCCAACTTTCCCTGGTTGCTAAGATTCCCATGTTTGCAATTTGCAAGCGTTCACGTCATCTAACAACCACAGTTTGTTTAATTAATAAGCGGCAAGTTGGAGACATCAGAGCTTTCTTAAAAATCTAAGTGTCCCAGTCATAATTATGACTTTGAAGTGGATGTGAACGCTGTTAACAGCGTCAGAAGAAAAACAGACAAAACCAATATGACATGAAAGGGCCATTAAGTACAGCCTGACAGAGTGGCTGGCATGGCAATAAAACCAGTTAAACCAGGTGTGTCCCAGGACAGAAGGGTTTATTAGACTCATCATTACACAGTACCTGTTTATTATGGGCAACATTTGAATGCTGTCTTTCTAATGAGGTCCTATACATGCCAAAATGTGGACCTCGAGACATGTACCTCAGCCGGAACTATCACAGAGGCGATTTTGAGTAACTTTAGCTAGTGCCTGTCTGCCTGCCTGTCTGCCTGCCCGTCTGCCTGCCTGTCTGCCTGCCTGTCTGCCTGCCCGTCTGTACAGTCATGAAACTTTACAGGCGTGTAATAAAGATAAAAATGAAGCCTGAGTTTAAACATAGGCCTGGTTCGATCCAACAGCAGTATTCATGTAATTATGTAGTAATGACTACTAATGTATTAATAACTATTGAGTATATATGTTATAATATACTACATTATTCATGTTTGTAATGTACTACAGCATTGCATGAATAATTTAGTGCATTACACACATGAATACTTAGCTGTAATGTAATACTAGTAGTAATAACTACTGAATAATCATGTAGTAATCTAGTAATAACTACTGAGTATGTTAATAATCTAGTAATCACACTGAGTGCCATGTAATAATGTAGTAATGACTACTGTGTACTCATGTAATAATTTAGTAATGACTACTGTGTACTCACGTAATAATGTAGTAATGACTACTGTGTACTCATGTAATAATGTAGTAATGACTACTGTGTACTGCTACTGGTGTGATCCCAGTAGATAGACGGTCTCTAGTTAATGTACAAGCAGTGTTTTAGATAAAAGAAAGAACATTTTGTCAGATTTTTAATATCAGATATGTAATCCTTGAAAATACTTCCATTAAATTGAATTTAATCAGAGCTTTTGGGTTTAACAGGATGTATTTAAGTTGGGGTTGATCCCTCACCTACAACAGTCGGCATCTGTTGAGACAGATGGTAGAGGTCCACCTCAGCAGGTTTAATAGCTTCCAGTTAATCTTTGTCTCGGAGCTTGGTTTGATTTATTGTGCTACACATTTAATGAACCCAAATTAAAATCCTTTTTTGTGAGTTTTGGTGAAATCAGATGCAGTTTATCTGCCTATGAGAGTCTATCCGAGAACTCGCTGCTCTCTGCAGTCTAAGCATTTGTCGCTTCTCGGGCTGAATTTGTATTATGCGAGTTTGGCTAAAGGAGCGGATTTCTCTGTGCGAGGTATTGTTCCCCTCGGTCCCGTGTGGTCAAGAGGATTCGGGGATTTGGAGATTTGCTTTGTAGAATTCATTTCTTAGAAACAGGCATTTTAAAACAAGTGCAATTGCACCAGCTTAAGAAAACGAGCTCGGTAACCACACTCCAGTTTGGTCATGTTTTATTAAGCAGCAGCTAAACAAAAAAAAAAAAAAGAAAAGAGACTTGTGGGAGTACTTCCAGCCTGCATCTGCTTCCCGCTGTGTTCTTGTTAGGACCTTTTTGGGCCATATTGCATTCAAAAAGCAGGATCCTTATGATTTTGTGTGTGTGTGTGTGTGTTTTTTAAGGACATTGCTGTTACATTCCGAACCGGCTGCAGTACAAGCATCCTCCTGCTCCTGATGTTTTTGTAGCTCAGTTATCTACAGCGAAGCTCAGAGCGGCTCGGGCAGAGAGCAAAAACGCTGCCAAAGTAAAAATAGACTGTGGAAAACAGATAAGGGCAGCGAGAGACAGAGCCGTCTCTTTTTTTTTTTTGCCAGTGGTTAAGTAGATGGCTTAGCCACAGTGAAGCACAGATATGACACCCAGCTCTTGTCACATGTAGTGACCCCCCAACCACACCCCCACCCCCCTCCCCGCTGGCCTAAACACTGCGGAGAGGACTTGTTGTCAACTTTGCGTGGGGCCAACCCAGTTCCCTCTCGGAGCTAAAGGTCACATGTCTTGTGGCTCTGGACTGTATGTGTATGTGTGCATTTCACTACAGACACAAACAGCGAACTTGAGGATGTAACAGTGAGACATCAACACCTACGGCGACGAGAGGAGAGAGCAGGGAAAAGAATAATAATCAGCCTTTTTTTTCTTCTTCTTCTTCTTTTCTTAAATTTGTTGCTCTTGAGTCAGTTTCAAGTCAAACTCCCGTGATCTCAAATAAACCTTTTTCCATTTTTGACAAACGTTACCAACACTCGGGCGGTTAGAGATCGTCCCCCGAGCCTCATAGGTGGTGGCTGCGGTCAGCGGAGGAGGCAGCTGGTGCTCCTATTAGGTAGCATTAGCTCAGTGCCCTCAACCGCAGCCACAAACCTATCTGCCGTGCTCATTTGCAATGGAAAAAGCAAAGCCGATTGGGGCCTGTCTGCCGGCCGAGGATGACGGGGCCGGAGGAGAGAAGCCCGGCAGGCTCTGTCGTCGCCCACTGTGACGGCTTTACTGCTCTTTACATTAATATACAGTAACGTCATGTGTAGACTCAGAGGCAGCAGCATATTTATAAAGCCAGATTTTATTTTACTGTCTTTAATCATTGTGGCTATATAAGTCGCTCTACTTCTACTATATCTGTAAAGCACTTTGGTTAGCATCTGTTGGTTATAAAAGAGGTTCCTATTAATAATTGACTTGAGTGTATTAATTAATTCTTCAGCCTCAGTTCAGAAAATCAGGAAAGAATAAAGAGGTTCAGTCCACGATGTTGTACACCTGTTGTAATAAGAACCAGACCAGGTCAAAACCTAGTATGTGGCTTGACCCCTCTTTTATCTGTTTGCTCCCATCCTGCTCTCTGTGCCCACATATACAGAATTTTAATGCAGCTGAATTCCTAATAAAGCTGTTCTCATTTACACATTTTTCTATTTCTGTTGTCAGACAACAGAAGAAGTATGAGTTAGTAACTGAAACGCAGCCATCGGTACTACCTGTTTACCAGCTCTGCACTGCTAAAATCCTAATCTTACAACAGCTAAGTCGTCTGACAGAATAAACAGACACACGAGGTAAAGACAATGGGTGTGCTGTGATCTCAGCTGAAAAATGAAAATAGATCATGTGTTCAATTGAATCAGATGTATAGAGAGATATACCTTCAGAGGGAACGTTCACGGACGATACTGGCAACTCTGTTTAATGGAAAGTAGCTACAGTTTGTCCAAAGAAATTGCTGGATTTGTCGCCAGGTGCTTTTCTGAAAAGTCACTTAAGGGTAGTGAAAAGTTGGTAAATCGTACTTAAAAACGTACTAAACTGGAAAAATTGCCTATAAAGGACAAATGATGATGCTGTGCTGCCCAAAAACTTCTGGAGCATTCAGTCTCTACATCCTGCTGTTAGTACAGACACATCTGAACTAACTGCTAATTGGATTTTTAATGATTAGCATAAGTAGCTAGTAATGAGGTTTTCTTGCTTCTGAAGCCGTACCTGAAGGTTCAGTCTCCCTTTGACTCTATGCCGTTTCTCAAAACTTTCTATAATTGCGTTATGGAGGTATGTAGGGCTAAACTGTAAAAACTGGAAAAACCAACACTTTGGAAGAATGCAGGATAGCCATTATACAAACACAAAGACATAGTTAAAAGCAAGTACATCAGGTGTCTTCACACAAAAAATGTGTGGGATGCGGTTCTGAGAAATGTGTGGTTTAATTTGATTAAATTTTCCCTGTCATTATCTTTCTTTTTATAGTTGTGGGAACATGCACAGATTTTCCCCTATTGTTTCAAACCAACCTCCCATAAGAAAGCTGAACTTGCAGGGCGAGTTGTTGAGACTCTGTTAGGTGTGTACCAGGACTTTACCCAGAACACATTCATGTGTATCTTAATTCCAGCCTCGTGAGGAAGGAAATGCATTAAATGCGGTTGTTATGCCTTATGGACATGCTCTGCATTTTGGTAAGAATGTAAACATACCAGTATTTGTTTACAACAAAACTCTGCAGGGCATCTTTAACATAAACTAATACTCCATGAATTTCATCTATGGGGTTTTTCAGCATGTACTCATTTGGGACTGAAAGGGAAGTTTCGGATCATTAAATCTGGGCTGGGTACTGTAATCGGCCATGGGTTTGTACAGTTTTACACCTAGGCTGTGCTGTTATTGATATTTCATTCAGAAAGCTCAGATTCCTTTCATTGTTGAGGCATTAAAGTCTCTTCTTCTGTCAGCTAGTAGATGCTGCTGTAGACGCTGCTTTGTTGTTCTGCAAACACACTAAATATCTCTGACACTGCACATCGGCAATGAAGCTCGGCATCTTGCAGCAGGGAAACTCCTACGAGATTTATTTTAATCCAGATTTTATGTCATCTAACAGACTTTTGGTAGGAACTTCATTCAAGACACACTTTCATCCATCTCCGCATATTCTATACAATTTTCCACCTTTATTTTGACAGTGTCTATAAGTGTCAAGAGCTTTTTACATGATGTCAAATGAATATTTCACTTAAAGTTAACTATTGCCAAGCAATTTTTTAAGTTGGGGTCTATGTTGTTCTGGTCTGATGTAACGATTTGTAACAAGGAAATGGGAGGAAACCAACTTCACTTTGCAAGAAACAACTCTCAGACAATTTTCTCTCACCATTAAAGCTGACGTGGTGATGACAGACTTGCTCTGTGATGTTTATGTGCTCAGACTTCAGCAATTCTCTGAGCCTCATTTCCTTTCTCACCTCCAGCCAAACTTTTGTGTGGGAACCACGACAAGGTGGAGAAACAAGTATGTGCAGCAGCTAAGGGGAGAAAAGCCCCCCAGGGCGTCAATTGCTGAAATTCTTGTAGTCAGCAGTGTTGTGCAGCCTCTTCCCTGTCAACTTACATTATTTTTTTTTCCCTCTTTCTCTCGTTTCAGTCATTTCAAGGCAGTCAAGGAAGAGCCTATCTGTTCAACTCAGTGTAAGTAGGAGCCTCACACTTACAGTTCACTACCTTTTGTTTTGACCTGAGCGGAAACCTACCCCCCCCCCTTTTTTGTGTGAATTTGGTTTCTTCAGGTTCAGACAACGAAATTTACAAGTCCGCTAAAATTTAAAACAATATACAAAAACCAGGGGGGACACAGATGCTGCTGATGCCAGAGACTTGATTATTGATTATTGATACTTGATTATCAACATAGCTCCTGATTGTTTTCTGTGAACTGGTCAGTTAACCAACTAATCAGTCCAACTGTGGTTGTCAGTGAAAATTGCACTTGGAACCAGTCTGACTCCAACGACATCCAGAAAGCACTGATTAGGATAAAACTGGGTTGAATTCAGTAAAAAAAAAAAAAAGATTTTAAAACAAAATTTCTTGACATTTAGACACGTTGCCATTGTTTCAGCCTTTAAATTACAATATTTCTGTGTAAATTTGGGACCTAATGAGACTTCAAATATAGTCACTTAAAATCTGTTGCAAAAACAGTTGTGTGTAACCAAGATGTATAAAAAGAACATTTGTTTATTTAGTCACAAATGCCAGATCAAAATTAACCAACCAAACCATCTCTTTCTGGTAACAATCATCGGACGAGTTTGTGCGCTCTCGTTGAGTATTTTCAGTCCGTGCTGCAGAAACTGCTGGTTTAAACCACTCCTCAGTGGTTTATTTCTTGGTTGGGTGGTTTTTGGGGACGTGGCTCCGAGTCTTAACGAACCTCACAGAGGTTTCTCCCCCTCCAGAGGCCGCGAGACGTTTTTTCGGGTGACACGGTGCAGCTGCTTTGTGCCACCCAAGTCTGAAATACATTGTTCTCACCTGCCAGAATAAATTAAACGAAAGACGCGCTCTGCAGACTCCTAGAATCTGAATAAATTACTCCAAACAGGCCCATTGTGAAATAACCCAAAACCCAGTGAAAGTTTTTCTTTTTTATGGATTTCTGCAGGTAAAAGGACATTTAGCCAAAAATGGCTACATTTGGAGGGAAAGTTTTGCAGGCGCCCACATGAAGCTTGGTTTACACATAATGATTTGTTGCAACTGCACTAAAATGAGCTTATTTGTCTTAGGCATGTCCTTTAACTAAAAGGCCAACAAAAAAGCTAATCAGCAGCACAGTGTTTACCAGGAGGGAGCGGTATTATGTTTAGTAAAAAAGAAAAACAAGAAGAGCCCCGATCAAATAAGTGTTTATTTTAACTCTGTACTTTTGAAGTATTGGCACTGTAGTATTTCCATTGTGGGAGACCTTATACTTTCCCCCAGTGCATTTATCTGAAGGCTGGAGTTAGTGGTTACCTTAGAGATGCAGATTTTATATTCAAAATGAGATAAGCTCAGGAAATGTCACTGTTGTCAGATCTGTCCCAGAAAATGTCAACTTTTTTTTTTTTTTTTTTAGTTTGATGGCAACATATTTGCGACAAATGGTATCAGCGAATACCTTTAAGTGTTCTAAGTGGAGAAAAATGTAAAGAAAAATTGGTAAAGACTGTTGTACAATGAATAATTCAACCCTTTTCTATCTCTATTTTCAGTGCTTTTATTAAGTTTCTAGCTTTTAAATTTTTGCAGAATACTTTGATCTCTCCAGTACATTTTACTGTTTCTACCGTGAGTAAAAGATCTGAGCTGTTCTTCCAACGCCCGCGCCTTGACCTCTGTGACCTTTTCTCCACTGCCCCCCACCCTCCACCCCACCCCACAGGGTGAACGTCGGCTGCGGCCCGGCTGAGGAGCGGGTACTCCTCACAGGTTTACACGCTGTGGCCGACATCTACTGTGAAAACTGCAAAACCACCTTGGGCTGGAAATATGTAAGTCGGTCGCTCCGCGAACGCCCCCCCAGCACCTTGGCCCCTTCTTGCCATCTCCGTCCTGACGCTTTGTGATGCGCCGCTTACACCTGCTGCTGCGTTGTTGCGCAACTGTGCGGTTACTTGGCTTCCGAAGGGCCAAATTATGCTGTTACAGGTCAAAAGAGCAGGGCCGCTCTCATTAAAGCTTTGCTTGTTAAAGCCTCGGTGACAGTTTTGCTCAGGTTTGTATTTAGCCACAGAGATTGAGCACTCGCGGTCTCCCAGCGTGCAACATAATTACAGTGCCGAAAGGTTGGCGGCAGACAGCCAGACTGGTACCTCTGAGAGTCTACAGTGATTAAATGTCAGGCCATTTTGAGGAGGCCTGTCCCGGTAATTGTCTGAAACGACGGCGGACGGGTGTAAAATAACTGGGCAAAGCAAAAGACGGGGACTCGCTTAAAGCCGCCGCCTCGGTGACGGGGACAATTAGAAGGTTCCCGGGAAGGCCCCCCGCAAGCCCTCGGGCTCGCGAGGCGACGCGTGATCTGAAAATCAGCGGCGCCGACACCCATTGGCGTCCCGGTCCTCCAAATCTTACAGCTCCTCACGGAGACGAAGGGAAGAGGTGATTTAGAACATATCTTCGATTTCACTGCGTCTTCTTCCTCCTCATCATACGATTTCTCCGCCGCACCTCATCTACCAACAGCAGAACCTCTCGCAGCAGGATTTCATACAAATTTAATGAACTTATGAAAAGATAATCCTGTATCATCTTGCTGATTAACAAACCACTGAGAAGACTGAAACGGATGGTTTGTTTTTCTTTTTAATGAATGTACAATATGTCAGACGTAGGACTGGTTTTTATCTCTGAGCGTAGACGGCGATCGATCGTGTGATCACGTGAGAGGTGACTTCAACACTCGGAGTCATTCGCCTGATAAATGATTCGTATGTCTCGTACTCGGCCAACAACTTCTTCTTCTTTTTTTTTTTTACTCTTGAGTCGGTGCTTTAAAGTGTTGTTCTCACAAGTTTGATAAACTCAGCCCCTAATGAATAAACTTGTGTATATTTGTTTTGGGCTGAAATAAAATTCACGGCTGAGTAATTGCGTTCTCTTTAATTTGATGTATGCCTCCTCCACAGCTGAAGTTCTCTCCATAAATTTCTTTTAAGCGTCTAAAACACATTTGAAGTCTAAAGCAACATTTCACTGGGTCAAGAGTTTAAAACATCAGACAGTAGATACAGTAGTCGAATCAGTGAAATGAGTAAACGCCACAGTGACGGAGACCAAAGAGTCGTTGTTCTCCAGAGTCTTTATGAAAACCTTTTTGAACATTTTAAATTTTTCTAATTCTTGACCTTGGACAGTAAGATTTTTTATTTATTTATGTATATTTTTCTAAGCCATTTTTCAGTCGTTGATCCTTTAGAAACCGGATCATCTGAAACATTAAAATCCATTTGTGTTAAATTTCATCTGATTATAGCATCTCTCTTTATTTTTATATTGCGCTGTGATTTTTTAAATATAATTTTTATCCAGTGTTTTGTAGTGGGTTTCTCCTTTTTTTTAAATTTTTTTTTTTTTTTTTTTTTTTTGACACTTACACGACATTCATCTTGAAATCAAAACAGCCAATCGGAAAACCAGCCAACTGCAATGTTTGGAGATTAAATTCCAGCTTTTTGGCCACCTTGATAACGTCTGTCAGCATTCTTCAAAATATTTATCATTCTCTTAATATTTATTATCTTTTAATAAAGATGTTTGACAGTATTAGCTTATGAAATTAACTTTAGGGGGAGTTACAAAAATATTTGGGCAACAGCTACCTTTGGACAGAGGCACTAAATCCCACAGTTTGACAAAGCCTGACCGAACGCGCCACTCCACGTTTGCCACAGTTTAAATCGGGCGATAATGCGACTGAGCTCGTACCTCTTCCCCGTCAGTTTGCGTAGCTGTGTTTTCTCCGCCGAGCCCGGTTTTACCACGTTGTCCTCGACTCCTGCTGCTGTCGTGTCTAGTACCGTTCTCAGAGAGATGCTCGAAATCCCGAAGGCCTTTTCCACGACCAGACTCCGTCGCCTCCCCATAACAAAAGGCTGCTTCTTTGACTAAAGCTATATGATATGATGTTTACAGCGGGTTAAACATTCAGAACCAAGACTCCAGGTTTTTATGGCTTCACTGTGTCTTGGTACGGCCACAGCCAACAGTTATTTTTTAAATTGATGTATCTATTATTTCTTCAGTTACCTGATTGGTTGTATAAGATTCTGGGCGAATGTTTGCTCTCGTAACAGAAGTTTTTCTCTTGTTTTTGTTTGTTTGTTTGTTTTGTTTACAGGAGCACGCGTTCGAGAGCAGTCAAAAGTACAAAGAGGGAAAGTTCATCATCGAGCTGGCTCACATGATCAAGGACAACGGATGGGAGTGACTCTTCGGCCGCTTGCTCTTTTTTTTTTCCTGACCTTGGAATGCTCTTTATTGAACTGCGTGGAGCGACGACCATCAACCACCGTACCCCCCCCAAAAAAAGAAACAAAACAAAAACCCAACCCCCTCCACGGACCTCCGCCCGCTCGTCTCCTTCACATGCACACGCACACGCACACGCACACACACACACACACACATTCACACTCACACACACACACACACACACACTCACACTCACACTCAAACACACACACACACACACACACACACACACACACCTGCTCATCGTGAAACTGAACAGAACTAAATGACGTAATACTTCAAAATAAAAGACGACGACCGGGAAATGGAGGAAAGACTCTGGGGGAAAGAAAAAAGAAAAAAATCACGTCGCGGGAGGCGCCCTGCCGTTACTTTCGAAGATTGTGTGTTGTCCTTCGCAGCTCTGGAGCATTTGGGTTTGACCCCCATCCCCATCCCCACCACCACCACCACCACCACCACCACCACCGAACCACGCTTATAAGTGATTGTGGTGATATGGCGACCACTGTGCGAACGGAGATAGACTTCAGTGACGTGACGTTTCTTTGTTTTACTTTATTCCGCCCGTTCGACGAGACGGACAACTCTGATGACTTTGGTTATTTTAATGTTATTTGCTCTAGTTTTAACCTCTGGGTTTGGTAAGGGTGTGTTTTTTTTTTCCTTTTTATTTTTTTTGGGCTTGACGGCAGATGGATGTTACTGGTTAGCATTTTATTTCCCTCTCAAGTCTTTCATGTCATGGTTTTTTTCCCCCTTGTTCTTGTTCTGTTTTGTTTAGTTTTAGTTTTTTATTTTTTGGCTCCTCGTCGTCGTATCTCTGCCTGTAGCTGAGCATGCTTTTCTTTGCTAATATCCAAATGAGAAATCAGGGATGGGTGAGGGGCGGAGAGGAAAGGGAGTTTATTATAGTTATATGACATATGTAGCAGCATTTTGCTTTTTTCTCTCCTACTTTTTTGTTTTTGTAAAGTGGCAACGGATGGGATTGCAGTAGTGTGGAATTTTATACCTAATATTTTTCTTCTGTTTTAAATCTTTTTTTTTCTTTTCTTTCTTGTGAATTTTTTCATCACCCCCCCCACCCCTTTCTGGTACTTCTCAGCACTCAAAAAAACAAAAAGCATTGAAAGCAGCACCTAGTATTTGTTTCACATAAATGGAATACTATATAAATATTTGTAGTGTTTGGCTAATTGCGATTGTGGCTGGTCCCATTTTGCAGCAGAACCATAAGTGGAAGAAATATGAGAAAGGAGCAGAAATAGTGTCTAGACCGGAGGAACCTGAAATATTATAGAAGACTGTATTATTCCATTGTTTAGTAATGAAATAACAAGAGACACAACTACATATGAAATAAATATATATAAATACACATAATATGAGATTACATATCCAAAAATACTATGAAAATGTTCATAGTACATGGATATTGGAATATGGATTCTATAAAAAAAAAAATATATATATATATATATATATATTTGCTGTCACGCACATATGTATATATGCATATGACTGTGTATATATGCACTGTGTGTGGTCATGCATTACACAGTGGCATACTTGAACGACGCTACTTCGTTTGCAGGGGCGCCCGGTTCATGTCGGGTTAGAGGCAAAAAAACCCAAAACAAAAACGTTCCTTCGCTCTCGCCTGGTGTTTTTTGTTTGTTTGTTTTTTCGTTTTGTTCGTTTGTTTGTTTGTTCCATCAACGGCCTTCTCGCAGATGAACGACAGATTGTAGGAGACGAGGGAGAAAGTTTGAGCCGGACGGTTCGAGGGTTTCGCCGTCTCCGGCTGGGACCGTGTGGCGTGCTCGGCGGCTTCTCAGTGATCAGTTTTAAAAATCCCGCTTTTCCTCACAGCTTTTACGCTTGACATCGAAGCCCCTCCCTTTTATTTATTTGTTTTTCTTTGGAGAGGAAAGCGCGGTTTCCGAATCTCAGCTGCTGCCCTAGAAATCCCACCATTTCTTCCCCCCTCTTTTTTGCACTTTATGCTTATCCCTCTGTCTTTCTCTGTCTCTTACTTAGGGCGTATGAATTGTCTCTTTGTTGATGCCATCTGTGATTTGCCTCTAAGCCGTATGAATCTTGTGCCTCTTCAAAACTTGAACGGCTTCCTTCTTTCTTTCTTTCTTTTTTTTTCTGTTGTGCAGTGCATAACTCCAAAAAACAAAAAAAAACAAACCCTTCATGTAAACCGATGTGTCTTCCCCCGCCCCTCTGGTTCAAAGTTGGCCCTCAAATTAAGGTTGTTCAACAAAATCCTCATAGAGCTCTGCCCTGTTTTTTGTTTTTTTTCCTCTTTTTTTTGTGGAAAACAGAGACTTGGTATACATACACGCATATATATTTTCTATATTGAGATTTAGAGGTGCAAAAAAAACGGATGGATATTCAGTATATATTATTTCTCGGAGTAAAGCATAGAGGAAGGAGGTCTGGACTATGAGGGACGCCGGGGCTTGCTGCTTGACTTTTTAATGGAACGATTAAAAAAAGGGGGGCAGCAGGTCGAGGTGGGGCAGGGAGGGATGGGAGAGATGTAAAAAATAAAAAATCAGCAGTGATTGATTACTTTGCCGGCAAGGTCAGTCAGATCACACGACCTTTTATTCTTAAAAAAAACAAAAACAATGACAATGCAAACCCTTGATAGTCAGCAGTGATACCTACTTGAAAATAAAAAGACATTAACAGCTGAGATATTGGCCCGTGTTACAGTTTTTGTACATAAAGTAACATATTTAAGGTTTTATACGTATTTCTACTGGGTTAGTTCTTTTACTTCCCCAACTTGAAGCACTTTTGTTCACCGTACCTCCGGCTGTGTGTGTCTGAATGTGCGTGCGTGGGTGCGTGCGCGTGTGGGCTTGTGCGTGCGTGCGTGTGAATTAACCCGCATGCACACCTGCACACGAAAGTGAATGTTCAGTTCCTTTTATTCTAAGAAGTTTTATTTCTCTTATTTTGTTTCCCCTCTGTTTAGTTTGAAAGTTTTTTGTATTAGTTTTTTAAAAAATTTTTTTTTAATTTGTCCGGTTGTTTTTTCATTTTTTTGTTTTTTGTTTTTCCTTTCACAGCTGTTTGGTTTCACTGTCTCTCCCGCTGATCTGTGAGGGTCGAGAGTCAGGTTTGTTTGTTCGTTTGGAAGCGATTTATCCCCATTTTGTTTATTGTTGTTTTTTTGTTTTTCCTGTTAGCTTGTTTATTTAGCTTGTTGGGTGAGAGCCCGTTAGAGGGGCCCGGTGTTTAGGTCTCTGCTGAGCCATGTAGACTTCGAGGGCGAGCTGGAATCTCCCACCATGTCGCAGGGAGAGCCTTTACTAAAACCCTTTCGCCACCAGTCAGTGTCTCCTGTATCGAGGGCTTTCAGATGGATTGAACGCGCCCTCTGGCAGCCACAGTGGAGGTCCTTAGCTCTTGGCAGCGCTGGCTGTGAATATCTGATTGTATTTCTTGAGTACTCGCTCGTTTTTCTGCTGGTTTTTGACAGGATGAGTAACTGTTATTTCTGTGATTCGTTCGATTCGATTGATTGTTTGTTTTTGATACTGTTAGCTTGCTAGCTACCTTGACCTAAGTTGCGACATACCGGTTGTGGGGCTGCAGCTGTTCATAAATAGCATTTCGGGGGCGTTCAAGACCGAGGCCCGTCCTGTTTTAAAGGCTCCTCTCGCTTGGGTTTGCAGCGCTCGGTGTCCCACAGTCCACTGCATGCGCATGCTTTTCCTGACCCTCAGAGGTTCGACCCCCCACCTGGCTGCAGTGATGTAGAAGTGCACTTCCAAGTGGTGTCGTCGTGAAATCGCCATCTGTTGTGGTCAGAGGTGCAGGCGACTACAAGCCTCCAACCGGCGAGAGAATTGGGGAGAAACTTTTCGGCCTGGTATCATGTTAACTCTTTAATGGTGCATTCAAGCGTCTTTTTATCTACAGTCCGTTAAGTCGTGAAATGTGACGCGACCTCATTGGTATCTATGTTCCCGGCTCTGCTAAACTGGCTACATTTCATGGACCCTGGTGCCACAGAACTTGGGGGTTTACTTCTCGGTATTCGTCTGCCATTTCCTGGTGATAAACTTGAAAAACTGCCGAGACTGAAAGTTCATTAGTGGCCTTGGAAACAACAGTTGACAAGGTTCCAGTTTGCATGACCTTCCTCTGCAAATTGAGTCGCCCAGTAATGGAACTGTAGATGTTCAAACTCCCCCTGAGCACTCGTTCGCGTTGGCCTCAAAGTCCTTAAAGTCCTCAGAGGAATAGAAAATTTTTGAACATCTGTAACCCTGTGACAGCTGTAAAACTATGAAAGCCGTTAGCTTTAGAAGTTGTCTCGGAGAACCTGAATGCACCATTATGGGGGGTATTGTGGAGGCACGGTTTGGCCGTCGCGTCCCCCAAGAGACACTTTCAGTGGCTGTATCTTTCAAAGGTTGCAGCCCCTGAACTGGTGATGTTTGTCTCAAACTCCGCTGAGAAACCAGCACCTGTAGCTAAATATTCGGGAACACATCTACCTTTACCAGAAAAGGCTGGATTACCAACCAGGCAAAACTGGCCGAGGGCCCCGGACCCCTAGGGTGCCCCAATATCCCCTGATTCACTCCATATAATTTGGGTCTACATAATTTGATTAATTGCAAATAGGCCTCCCATCTTCCAGTCTTGAATAGGGACGCTGAGTCAAAATCTAGTTTTAAGGTCTAAATTGTTATAATTTATATTGAGTTCCTTTATTTTAAAGTTTTATTTTATTTAATAAACACAAAGAAAACTTAGGGCATTAATTGGTCGAAAAACCAACAATTGTTTTCATTTTCAATACTTCTGACCATTCTTTTTTTAATAGCTGATTGATTGATCAGTGTATAAAATGTCAGAAAATAGTGGAAAAGGCCCATTGATATTTCATTAATATTTAAACCCAACTGAACACATTCAGATTGCTTATGTACTTAAGTTTATTATGATCAGATGGCACCAGTGATTTTTTTCTTTTTTTCTTTTGGCCATTTTTGCTTAAAAAAAGAATGACCTCAAACAATGAATCACTGATCAAATTTGTTGTCAACAAGGGGGCCCAACAACAAATCTTTGCCCCAGGGTCCCCCAGGACTTCAGCACGGCCGTGATGCAAAACCATTAATGTCTGCTTAGACGGTTCCTGAACGGACCCTCACTGGTGCGACGTTCACTCTTGCTCCATGCACACAGCCAGTTTCCCCAAAGGATCTCCAACATGGCACCAGCAGCGGTCGCCGGGAGATCAGTGACCCAGCTGCAGAGCCTTCGTAACACTCTCCCTTCGATCCGTCAGTCCGAGTCGGAAACCGACAAAAAGCAGTTGCCAGTGTCACCGCCGGTGTGTACCAAATAAGAACCAGGTTCTATCGAATGCGTCAGTGTCACGTGTCGGGCGGCAGGAAGGATGCCAGGGATCATGTTCAAGTGTTTCCTGGAGATTCAGCCGTTTATACCAAAATTACTGAGGAGAAATCCTGTCACGTATGACATTGTCTTTCTGTAGAATGTTTTGATTCTCTGAACTCAACAGCGTCAAAGCAGCCTGGATGAAAAATGTAGATATTTTGCTGCTGAATACTGTTTACTTTTTACTGTTTTTTTTGTTTTATTGTGACACTGGCTACCTACTTTTTGAACTCTGTTACTGTCTAAAAACACAAAGGCAAGATGGTCACACAGGGGAAAAGACTGTACAAGTTCTTTTCGTAGGACTGTTAAACTACAGTTCAAGGTCTAAAGCATGTTGTATTTATAATGGCTATATGTCGTGCCTGTTTTTTTGTTTTTTTTCCTAAATTTAAAAAAAATATATTATATGCTTTTTATTTGACTACATTGCTTTGCATTCTGTCTTAGTAAAGCCATGTCACATGTCTGTTTTCACTCTAATGTAAACTATCAGATATCACAATAAATTTTCAATGGCATTAAGCTGTGGATTGTGTGAAGTTGTTATTCATTTTTAAGGATACTGCCACTAACTGGGATGTTTTATGGGAAGTAGACCAAATATATATAATGCAAAATTGTTGGATGGGAAATAAAACTGTTGCCAACTACATATTTTTGAACATTTTTGTTGAAATTTGCAAATATTTTCCAAAAATATCAAATAGCTTCATCACTTCCATTTATTTTTTTTTGTTTATTTTTTTATTTCATTTAAAAATCCATTTATTTTGTATTTCCAATCATTGTAAATAACTGATCAGTACATTGGCATGTCAGTATGTGTTATAGCTTTTACACATTTGGACTTTTATTTTTTCAGACTATGTGGTAACTTGTGTATTCTGTAAAGTAGCATGAAAAAGTCTGGCCGCCCCTGGTCAATGTGTATGTTAATGTGAATATTTAAGTAAGTAGAGTATAGATTTATCTCCAAAAGGCATAAAGTTAGAGGTGAAAGATTCTTTTAAAAATTTTATGGAAGATTAGCATATTGCTCTTGTTTTGTACAAGTTTGGAGTGAATAAAAAGGAAAGGAGCACCACTCAAAAGTTTGGGCAAGAGATTTGAGCTCTGATAACTTTTATCAAGGTCTCAGACCTTAATTAGCTTGTTAGGGCCAATGCTTGTCCACGGTCTTCGCTGGGGAAAGGCCAAGTGATGCAAATTTCAAAGTTATTTAAAAACTGACTCCTCTAACCTTGTCCCAACAATCGGCAGCCGTGGCAGCTCTGAGCAGCTGCATAGACTCTGAAAATTAGAATAACCGATGCCTACGAAGCAGGAGAACTAGAAAGAGCTAGCAAAGCATGTTCAGTTTGTTTCATCAGTCCACGATGTAATTAAGAAATGGCAGTCAACAGGAACGGTGGAGGTGAAGCTCAGGCCTGGAAAACCAAGAAAACTTTGCGAGAGAACTGATGGTTGTTTGCAAGCTGTGATATCTGTCAGAGGGGGTGTTGCTAAGTACTGGCCGTGCAGGGTGCCTAGGAAGGAAAGATATTTAAAAAAAATGTTAAAAACAAAAAAAAAAAAGAATGTTGCTTAGAATATTAAAAAATTTGTCACCTTTAACTTTATGCCAAACTTTTTCATGGCTCTGCATATATAGGATCCTGTTTTGCAAAGGTCATATAGGGCTGTGCCTTGCAAGGAAAAATCCTCGTGCCTTAAAAAAATATATCATTTGCCTTCATATTTATTAATTTGCACAAATAAGGAACAACCGAAAAATTGGAAACTGGTTATATTTTTTTTACCGTAAAACAAGAAGATAAGCATGCTACAGTTTAAAAAACAGGAACAAAGGGTTGAAAATAAGGAACTTGTCAGCGATGAGAGCGACAAGGTGATGAAATGATCTTCGACAGATCACCGCAGCAGCTGAACTTCTGATTGAGTATTACAGGCCTGGTAAAAAAAAAAAAAAAAAAGTCAGAAAAGGCCCTTTAAATGTAAAACAATTACTGAAGCATGAAATTCACTGCTGATGTGTGGGTCTCAGAGAGAAAGTGGAGTGTCAGGCCAGCAGACTCTCAGGTAATTAGTTTAAAACTCAGAGACCTGCAGAGTTTTTCCACTGATTTTTTTCTTTTTAAGAATGACCTAGAAGTCATAAGTCAGCTGCAGTGTCGAATGCTGCCAGACTTCCTCTTCACCGAGGCTTTCACTTTTGTTTTGGGCCAATGCCAAAAATAATAGTACATTGCTTATGATTTTATATTTGGATTTAGAATTATGGACTGGGGCTGGGTATTAAAAAATAATCTTGGTGCCAGTATGATACCTGAGGTGCCAATAATTCTTTTTTTTTTTTTTTTTTGGAATACTTTGGGAAAAAATAAACAGTTTATAAAATACAAGCATTTTTCAAAACTGTTCCATGCATCAGTGTCGAGTAAAATATAGGCTATAAAAAGTTAGAGACCATTCCTTATCTAGATTAGAAAAGATCTTCTCAAAAAGTAAACACACATTATATTCCACTAAGTTAACAGTACCAACTTTAAAGGTTTGACAAGTGTTTGAAAATGTGCACAGTCAGACAAAATATCCCAGAATCACTTCACAATTTAAATACTGTCACTAAGTACCATATAAATAAAAAATATTTCAGGCGCCCCGATATAAACAATATTCTGAATATGCTTGATATGGATTAAACATCACAACACTGTGGCCCTACGATTGTCATCTTACCTGACAATTTAAAAATCAGTTTACACTGAATCTTTCATTTTCTTAGCTTCGTTATATGCGGCGTATCTCAGGGCTCAATTCTTGGGTGGCTTTCTCTTTTATATCCTGTAAATGATCAGCACACTGTAACATTCACAGAGCTAATATCATTTCTACACAGACGACACTCAAACGTTTCTCTCGCTTTAACATCACTTTAGGGGGCAACAGTGTCTCAGGAGGTAGAGCAGGTCATCCACTAACTGGAAGGACAGTGGTTCAAATCACAACTCTTCCACTTCACTCTCCCCTTGGCAAGATACTTAACCCAAATGTATTATCAATATGAGAGTGTGTGTTTATATGTGTGTGTGTGTGTGTAGAAGGCACTATGATCCTCTGTAGATTTTTTCTTTAACATAATGCAGTTTCTAAAGATTACCGTCCTTAATAAATGAACTAAATTTAAAAACTGAATGGAAACTACTGGTCTACCTTGGGAACATAACATCTTTACTCGCTCTCGCACTAGCTTTTTCTGGTGCTTTCAGTCACATCTTACAGTTTTCTTCAGTGAATGTAGTTTGCTCAGAGTTGAAAGCTTTAGAAAGAGCTCCTAAGTGGATGTTAAGAGTTTTTTGTTTTGTTTTTGTTTGTTTTGTAGATAGCTATTTGATTTGATGTTACATGGTAAACTATAGCCTTAGATCAACAAATGAAAATCCCCAAGTTCGGTCTGAAATTCACAGGTAAACACAGCATTTAAATTCCAATTAAACTTCCAATGTTTCCAATTAATTTTTGCTGTGATTTTCTTGTCTCCTGTGAACTGTTTTACAGTCTGCTTCTCTTTCATCACGTCATTACTGGTATTTATTTTACTGGTAAATGACTCTGTACTTAGATGGTTCAGTGTTGCTCACAGCTACCAAACCAAACAGAGAACAACCTCTTTGATATATGTTATATAAACTTATGTTAGAAGCCTTTGTACTTTCCCGTAAGTATTTCGACGAGGTTCAGTCATGTTATATTTGATCGATTTCACCTGGTTTTAATTAGAACCATCATTTGATACATATAATGTAAGGAAGATAGAAAAGTACATATAAAGGGAAACAAACTCAACATCTATGACACTAAAAACAGATTGAAACAAAAATTGAGCAAACATTTTTCTCCTACCACATGAAAAAGGTTCAGTTTTATATTGTTATCTCCTCTGAACAGTGTGAAGGCCTGAGGTGATGACTCACACTCACCTCTGATTTCCTGCAGTCGTCTCAGTCTATTCACACTCTACTTAAGCTGCAGTTGCTGTGAGTTAAGAGTAAAGTTGAATATTCATTTCTACATCACGAGAAGAACTTCTCATTGTTTATGTGAGGTGTGAGGTGTGTGTGTGTGTGTGTGTGTGTGTATAGAACAGAGCAGGGCAGCAGAGGTTAGCGAGTTCACACATCAGTCAAAGAATAAACGGAAAACAGAAATAGAAATGCAAATAAAAACCATTAATATTCCAATAGCTTTTGCAAGATGGGAGTCTAAAAAGACTTTTTGCCAAAAAAAGAATCCAGGATCCTAACTCGCTGACCACATACAGCAATTACTTCACTTTCAGAGTAGTTCTTAAATCTTCCTGTTCATGTTTACCCTCAGGTTTTTTCATTTCCCTTAGCTTGTTTACTTTCCTGCCCTCAACCTCGTTTAGTTCGTGCTTCACTTTTCAAAAGGTGACCAACTCCACAGCAGCCACTCTACCAGCCTGAGAAATGAAACATACACACACACACACTCACACACAAATACAAATGTGTAGCATTAGCAGATATCTCACAGTGTCACATTGAAACTGATCTGAGATGTGAGCATCTGGCCAGAAAAATAAAAGAAGTGTCAGTACTTTGATCGCAGGAAGCTGAAACACAATTCAGTTTTCTACTGGAAATATAAGTTGTCAAAAGCAGATTTATTTATTTATTTATTTACAATTACTACAGAGTTCTAGCACACTGGGAAGTGAGTAGAGTTTCTCAGCGATTTCCAAACAGCATGAGGCAACATTTTATCTCGGAGACTTTTCTGCTTAAAAGGCGTTTTATGCTGCCGACGCCTCCCGATGCTGCAAACAATCTGTGGCCTCTACTTGATCTTCTGCACCGGAGAAGCTAATTGATAATATCGTCACGTCAAATCTTACAGAGTCCGTTCTCAGATCCCATTGACCAAAAGGGATACAGCCTAAAACAATGACCCTGTGACGAATCCTACCTCAATGATGATTTGTTTATGGTCATTTTGGAGGCTGCAGCTTGTGGTGCTGTCAATGAATTGTATTAATTCATACTGAGAAGTGTTTCTGAAATTTTGATCACCCAATTTCTATCACTGAGGGCAGGTATAAGAAACATGCCAGTGTTTATGATAATTAGTAAAACATGGAGTGTTGGATTGGGATTTTTGTACATTACTTTTAGCTAGTTATCTGTAATAAACTGCAGACTGAAACATCAAATCATGATGTGACTCAGGTTTTGTTCTGTCGCAGCGGTTCAAAGTCAGCTGAGTCAGACCAGATAAAAATGTAAACAGTCAAAGGGTCCGTTTACCCAGATTAGAAAGTAGCTCCTTTGAAAACAGGCTTCCAGGGAGGTCAGTGGATTTTTCCAAAAAAACTGAGAGGCACATTGTGGTTTAAATCTTCCAAGTACAACAAACAACATTTATAATTCACATCGAAACATGAGTCTACAGCCGCGCATAACATGGGCTAATTAGCACCTAATGCAAAGCACAGCTGAGGCATCAGGAAAAATCAGGGTATCACAAAAGTCAATGGGCTTCATCCTCTCGGAACCAACCGACTGACGTTGACTTGGTCATCAACAGGATGAACGGGATGGTTGACCTGATGATGTTGAGATAAAGTACTAGGCAAAGGTTTAAGGCACTTTAGATATTGAGCTTCTTACAACAATGAGTCCTGTAACAGATGGTCTGCCCCCCCCCCCCCCACACACACACAAACACACACACACACACACACACACACACACACACACACACACACACACACACACACACACATACACACACACACAGAATCCTGTTCTCAACATCATGGAGTCAGACCGGGACCACATGAAGAGACAGAAGACACTGAGAGAGACTAAATCCACAGAAGAACTGGGGACTTAGTTGTTATTTTTTATAGCACTGTTTTTCACAGGGAGAGTGAAAACTTTGACCTGCTGGTGGCACCATCACGAATCCCCAGAGTCAGTGGGGTTCACCCCCCCGGGGACCGTGAATCTCTGTGGCAAAAAGTTCACGGCAGTCCATTTAGTTTTCGCCATATTTCAGTCTGGACCAGGGCGCTGGGATGACATTGACCAACACTGGCGTCCACAGACTTAAGAACTTTTGCCTGACAGAACATGTCGACCCTGCGGCGATTGTTCCTGACAACATTTGATTTAATAGAGCAGTGTCACGACCCAACGCAGACGTTTGTTGGGCACTGACAAGAGACTTGACATGATTTTCCATCGAGAGACCACAAATGAGGTTATAGCAGAAAACTCGGAAAACCCCCAGAAAAATAAAACCCTCTGCGCTGCTAGGCACCACTAATGATAAATGACACAATATTTTTGGGGTTTTTCCTATTTGGCTGCACTGACCCTTTAAAAGCTTTCACTGTAACTGAGCTGAGCAGCTGCTCACATGACAGATTTATGCTCACATGGCTGCAAACATGAGTTACAGCTCTGTAGGCTGTGATGAAACATCTATAACTGTAAGTGCATTTTGAGCTCCATGACCATCATGAAACTCAGACTTGAGCAGTTTTACTGAGGGTTTATCAGACCTGCTGCAGCACAGATAATAAGAAAGGAATCACTTGATAAAGTACAGATGGTCCTTTTGGTTTTTTTGAACAGGCTGGAGTTGCTATGGCAGTGTGTACTTAGATGATTCTTTTCCACCCGTCTCCCCGCTTGTGATGCGGATGCCCACACAGCCTTGTGTTTTTATGTCCTTTTAGTTGGCTGACTCGTCTTCAAGCACAAGCAGCCTGTCAGCCTCTGATTTACCCCCCCCCCTAACTTCGCTCTTAAGGCTGCAACATGCGACACAGTGAATAAACAGCAGCCGTTCGTGTTCCGATCGAGCCGTGACCCCAGCTGAGACCCCTGCCAAGCACACTGGATGTGCGACGACCCTGTTCCCCTGAGGCGGGCTCGTCTTTGCGATGTTCGGCAGGCGGCGAGTCCGCCGCTGCCACGCGGTGAGGCCAACGGTCACAGAGCGACACGTCAGAACGACGACAACAATGGCAGAAAGCTGCGAGAATAGGAAGTATCTCTTTTCTTAACACGCAAAACACAGGACGTGCTCAATAACACTTTATTTTCCCTATTTATATCACAAACTTGCTCCTTCAGAGTCTGCAGTGGCCTTATTGACACTTCTTGAATCAACTCAATTCAATTCTATTTATATAGTGCTATAACATAACAAAGGTTATTTCAGGGCAATTTTCAAACAGAGCAGATCCAGACAGCACCTTTTATAATATTATTTACACAGACCCAACAATTCCAAGAACTTGGCAACAGCAGCAACAAAAAACCCCTCCCTTTTAGCAAGTAGAAACTTTGAACAGAACTTGGCTTGTGGTGATGGTGGTGGTGGTGTGTGTGTGTGTGTGTGTGTGTGGGGGGGGGGGGGCTTGATGAAGAAAGAGGAGAGAGAGGGGCAGAAAGAGAGAGGGGGCAGAAAGAGAGAGGGAAAGAGAGAAGGGGGGGCAAGGAGGGAGGAAAGAGAATGTAGCACAAAACAGGTATCACATAAAGATGTACAATAATCATGAGACTAATAATAAGCTAATAATTATAATAAAAAGGGCTAATAAAGTGAAAGCAAATTTCTGTGATCACTTAAACTTTGGAGCCGTTTCAGGGCAGACGTCTTATCTTGGCTGGTACATCTTGCTGATTAATCCATTATCATTGCTACTTCAGTGCAACATAGGTGCAAACCCAAGGATGTGAATATAGAAGAATCCAATCAGGAGGGTTTTTTTGTTTTCCTGCGATTATTATGGCTCTAGTTAACTGATAATGTAAAACATGTATGTTTGCATCATGCACGTGTAATGTGAAGTCAGCATTTAGCATCATTCAGCTCATTGTTTTGTTTTTTCAGCCCACAAATGTTCCTGTTATTGTTTTTGATCGGTCTCATCAGCTTCGTTTTCGGCCTCCGTTCAGCGAAAAGGCTTCACCCAGCACCAGACCACAGACAAACGCAGCTACGGAGCAGCTTTGAGTGGAATCACTTTGACATGATACCATGTTTACAAGCACTAGTCCATTCTGAATTGCACCCTCTGTATGTTGAACACAGAGTAAATGGTCTGTATTAGTTATGCATGTATGTAGAGGTTGATCTTCTTCTTTCTTACTACAAAGAAACATAAAACAACCCAATAGAGGCATAAACTTACTACACAGAGACACCAAACGACTTAAAGAGAGACACGAAACAACCCAATAGAGGCATAAACTTGCTACACAGAGACACCAAACGACTTAAAGAGAGACACGAAACAACCCAATAGAGGCATAAACTTGCTACACAGACACCCAAAAAACAACAAAGAGACATAAACTTACTACAGAGAGACACAAAACAACCACAAAAAGACATAAAACAACCTTATAAAGACATAAGATGACTGCAAAGAGATGCACAAGTAAAGCAAAACAAATTGTCTCCAAAGAGACAAAAATTATTCGGTGTGCAGGTGCAGTTTTCTAGAATTGACATTGCATCTTATGAATAAGTATCCCTTCTCTCTGTATTCATGCAGGCTACACATGGCTGAGCGCAGGCGTGAGACACAGAGCGCATTGCTCCTGGAGGACGCTTTTATCCAGAGCACCTCATGCTACTTTTGGTGCATACATATTTCAGAGCAGTGGGCCCCAGCGTGAATCAACCTTTACTTTGTAAGGACGAAATCCTGTACTCATGGGAGGGAGAGGGAGAGAGAGCGAGAGGGAGAGGGAGAGGGAGAGGGGGCGGGGGGGGGCGGGTCACGGGTTTATTGTCAGTGTTGTGATGGCTACAGATAGACAGATAGGAAGTGGTGGTGTTGGCTGTTTATGTCGGCGCGAGTTATTCTCATGCTCTCGGCCCTCATGTCTCCTGACCTACTTCTGTGTGACATTGTACAAACTCTCCCATAGGAGGGTCTGAGTGTGTGTGTGTGTGTGTGTGTCGGGGGGGGTTCATGGAACAAGCATCCAGTGGTTGACATCATCTTGGTTTTGTATTGTTTTGTTGTTTCTTTCACTTTGTGTTCTTCTTCCTCTTTTGATCAGACTGCTTGGCCACAGACAGGTCCCGTGTTCGAGACAGAGCCTCTACTGACCAACTGGCCTTATTCAAAGTTATATAAAGATGAAAAATCCAGCTTGGCTGCTCTCCACTGACAGATGATTCAAACAGGAACGACTGGCGTTGGCTTTATCAATCATGGCAGCTGCTCTTTCACTTTCCTTTAAATGACTCTAATTAGCATTTACAACCAGGATATATAAACATTTGGTAAATGCTCTCTATCAAACTATTAGATACAAGCATATATTGGGACATTTTAAGTGTTTATTAATTCACAGTTTTTGTAAACAGTTGTAAATTTTTCCAACTTGGCCAGCTGCACCAGTAAAATGCTGCTTGTGTATTAATGCATGAGTAATAATAATCTAATGATATAATATATAATAACTTAACAGTCAAGGGGAGTACTTTCACTTTCGCTTACTTTAATACTCTAGGAAAATTTTTATGATTATACTTGAATACTTTTACATAAGATTTTAAATACAAGACTTGTATTTGCAATAGAGTATAGTTACAGTTACTGTATAGTTATAGTTATCAGGTTAGCAGTTCGTTTACTCAAATAAAGGATCCGAATGCTTCTTCCACCACTGTTGCCAGTTGATCTCTGTGCAGAAACGCTGCAGCATTTTTTTTTTTTTAAGAAAAGGGATGTCAAGATTATGACTTAAAAAAAGATTTAAGATTATAAATAACTCATAAATGACTGTAATTTCTTCCACAGTCAGTTAAAGTTGATGAAAGACCCACAGATTTCAGCCCCGTGGTTTATTGAAGCTGTGGGAAACCACCTACTGTATGTGTAGAGCCGCAGTGTGTATTATGTATATTTCATGTTCCGATTACACAGTAGGAAAACAAAAGAGATGTACCGGGGGAAACATAGAAATTATTAATGCACAAGTGCCTCATTTGACAGGACATAATAGCTGCTCTTGCATTTTGAACCTCTACATGTGCTATTAGCTCTCAAAGGATGTCGAGCCAGTGACCCCCTTTGACTTGTTGCTCCAACCACCTCATTACCCCCCCCCCCCCCCGTCTCTTTGAGTATTTTTTTTCCCTTTATCCCCGATCCGACCCTCCGCCTCCTCCCCTTCGTGTTCGCACCCCCCCCTCCCCCCCAGCTGGAAGTGGCCGCCCTGGGCTGCAGGCCTCGCAGCAGGCTCCCATGACTGGAAGCTTTAATGCTGCTGCTATTTCGAGCCTTCTGATGTCATCTGAAGGGGGGGGGTGGCCGTCATCCCTGGAGCAGTGAGTCAGAGCCAGAGAGGGAGGCGGTGGAGGGGTTTGAAGGGAGTCAATGAGGAGAGAGGTGCACAGCATTCAAACAAACTATGGCAGTTGACCCCCGCCCCCCCCCCAGCGTAGTCACCTGGGAAATGGCATAAGTGTCGATGCAGTGAAAAGCAGTTACCACAAACTGGTGTAACTTGGCTGATAGTGACCTTTTACCAGGTTCGGGAGAAATATGTACAAGCAGTGTTGTTCACTGAGTTTCCTTCCTGACCAGAGCTGCACAAAACAAGCAGTACTGAAATGTTATTTCCTTTTCAAGCTTTATTTATTAATCTAGATTTTAAACATTGTCTGTAAAACACCAGTAAATATTTCGGGATATTTTTTAATTGATATAAAACGATTAATTTTTGATGCTAAATTTTTTGAAATGAGTTTTTTCTGACTTTAATTTTTTTCTTTAAATGAGTATTATATTTATGATGTTTTGTAATTTAAATTTTTTTTAATCCTTTACTTTTTTTCCTGTGAATTCTCTTTAACATACCTGTTACATTTTTTTGGACATTTTTCTGTTTAATGGTATATTAATTCTACATTAACACAATTAAAGCTTTTCAAACCTATTAATTTATTGTTGTTTTTTGTTTTTGTTTTTTTGGATGCTTCCTTTTTTTCTAACATTTTAAAAATAATTTGGGGTATTTTTATGTTTTAAAGTCATTCATTAATTTCATCATTTTGACATCGTAAAAACATTTTCTGTCACATTTGTAATTTCTTCAGTGTTTATAAATTAAAGCCTCTTTATATTTCATGATACATCCTACAAAGCTTGTCCAGGAATATCAGTCTGGGAAAGACAATGAAAACTTGGGTACAAAAACCTTTTCAAATATCAGGAAACAATGGACCTATATACTGTGTTTATGATGCTACAGTTCACAGAAAAATATCACTGACTTCCATAAACTGTCACTGGTTAAATCTTTCCAGGTATTTCTGTCCAACAAAATCAACATATAGGGTTATGATTCAGCCCCCAAATAACATTTGCTTGTTATTGTCTTGGGTAGGAGAAAAAAAAGAAAAGAGAAAAACAGACACAGGAACTGAGGGAGATGTTGTTTTGCTCCTGTCTCCCCGAGTGATGTCATCCCCATTCAGACTGCCTACACAGAGAAAGCCGCGCCAGTGCTCAGCATCCACTGTTGCCATGGCTACAGCGACGCATCCGCCACCCCCCCCCCCTTTTCCGGGGGCGCCGAGCGAGCGGCCGTTGGTCGGCGCGTTAGAGTGACAGGCACACCGACCGATGGGAGGGGAGGCGGGTGACATCATCGGAAAAGGACGAGGCCGGAGCGGAGGCGTGTGTCCGAGAACGCTGACGCACCAGCTCGACCAGGCAGCTTGTCACATTAGCGGCCGTCCCTCTGAGGGAGACAGCTGAGGGCGGATGTCAGGGTCTGGGATGTTTTACTGCTGTCGGGAAATGCTAATGTCATCGATTAACCACAGGCCCATCATGGTGATGGCGGGGGGGTATCACTGGGTGGGGTTTTGGCACAGTGTTGGAAAGTGTCTCAAAACATCCCAGGACTGGGGAGGGTCAAAGCTTTTCTGAGGCCCCGAGTGAGATCCATAAAACCTTCCACCCCTGAGAAAACACTTGATGACAAAACCACTCAAAGGAAAACACCTGGCAAAACGTACGATATCGGTCATGCTATATGTGGTTTTATTTTTAAAGATGCAAATATGAATCGTAAACGTCAACTTGAAGCTCCTCTAATCAACGTTTTCGCATTAAAGCAGGATGCAAAAGGTGTGACTCGCGACTCTGCAAGACGGGGCCTAGAATTTTAGTGTCTTTCAGCTCAATGTTTTGCCTTTTTCTGGCCCACAACCATTATCATTTGGTTCACAGTCAGTGTCACTTCCAGCAGCCGCAGGCAGCTGTTTTCATTGAAAAAGACTCACATAAACCCACCGGACACATATACGCGCCAAGGGAGGGTTTCTTGATCTCGCTCGAGTGGTCTTTAATCCCTAATTTCGCTGAGGTCTCTTAGGACTTGTTTTCATTTGTCAGGGGTCTGTAATGCGATGAGTTCATCGCTATCATTTCAAGAGCAGGGAAACTCCCTGCCTCCTACATGAGAACGAAGGCCGTCAGTCGCACCGTCACCCCTCCAATTTGACTGCGCTTTGTGGGCTGGGCCCTTGGCGCTTTATAGGGTCCTCAGGTGGGCACACTCTTTTCACAGGTGTCTCGTCAGTCTCGTCAGTCCAGGGAGCCCTCTACAGTCCACTTCCACCTGGGAGGTTCCACACCTGCCATCCCCATCCCGCTCGTTGGCATTCGAGGACGAGAGCCTGGTACCTCCAGAGCCTCCTCTCGCGGGCTTCCTTCATCCTCTCCTCCCTTGGCTCAGTCAGCTCGAGGAGCTCTGCTCGTTTTGTTGCTCTGGACCAAATTTGTCATAACTCACAAGTTTGTTATGGGCCCCCTAGATCTTAAAATTTAGTACAGGCCCCCAGTTTGCTGTCATGGATTTAACTCTCCCAGACCAAAGAATACTGCATAAAAGCCTTTTAAAATACACCGTTTCACCTTTGAGATGCTTTGGCCTCGGTACTTTAGAATCTCAGCCACGTTATTTTGCCAAGTATGTCACATAAACAAGCGATATTGCATGCACACATGTACAACATGTAATATACTAAACAGACTAGAGAAGAACAAAGACTATTTAAGTATATTCAAGAAAAGTAAGAGGTGGAAAGGATTAAAATAAGAATAAAGTAAATCGAGCACAGCTAAGAGTTTAAAATCTAAAGGAGCCAAGGGTGTTGAATATATGAATCTAGAAATTTGAGCAGAGTATAATTAGAATCTATTATTTACAGTATATCACATATACATGCAGACATTGTTTCAGTTGTGCAAAGATGCTTTTGCGACGTGAAAGCCGGCCAACGGTCCAGAGACATCGATGAAAGCGGCATCTGCGGCGCAGTGTCTGCGGCACAATGTCTGCGGCTTGTTAATTAGAGCCACAGGTGTTTTCTGATCCGAGCTGGACCCAATTTTCTACGCAACCTTGTTAAATTATAAACCGTCTGAAAGCCCTGAGCCCTGTGTCTGTGCATCTGTGGCGCTAGCTCGGTCTCTTCTACTCACTCGGACATTTTTTTGGTTGTAAACTTTGAAAGGAGACCGGGGTTATGGCTGGAATCAGGAAGGGGTTGAGGAAAAGTGACCTCTTTTATTTCGGGTTGATTATTTTCAGGCCTGGGCACCAAACACTGGGGTGTCTGGTAACAACTTATTAAAGCAAACATAGATCTTCTCAAATTAGTTTGGGAAGACTTTGGGATGCCCTTCTATAAAAATATATGCATATGAATAACGGCAATAACCATGTCTTTTTTTTGGGGGGGGGGCTCTAGGCAGCTACTTAGAGCATCTCTGTTTATAGCACAACAGAGTGGGACAAAAAGTTGACCTATTTGAACCACTGTTTAAAAAAAAAAGTGGGGTTTTGGTGGTGAGTAATTGGTCCGAATGTTTTCTTTTCTGATGTCGTGCGACAATAGGAGCAACAAATCAAATGCCATCCGCCGGTGATGCAAACGCGTGGCAGCAGGCGCCGCGCTGACCAGACTCCACTGGGTCTGAGTGAGGAAATGTTCCGTTCACTGCTCCTCTCGATTTCTGATCTTTCATCCCCTGCCAGCGTCCAACTTTCCCGCAGTAATCACGGCCCCTTTTTTCGTTTGATCTCTTTGGATCTGATGCGTGCAAAGGTCTGGTAAAATTACGTTAGAAAGCATCCAGGGGCCCATTTTGATAAATCTCCTGCAGCCACTTTCAAAAAAAAAAAAAAAAAAAAAAAAGCCAGTAAAATATAATTTCTGGAAAAGCAGCATTGTTGCTTTCAAAAAACCCTTTCATGTTCGTCCCTTAAAGCCAGCATATTGCCCGGATATTCGCTTTCACACACACACACACACAGCCGGCAGCCGCCTTCTGTTGCCTGGCAACGCCGGCTCAGCATCAGGACCCGTTTGTGCTTATCTGGTCAAAGTGAAGTTGAAATTCGACGAAGGGAGGAAAAAAAAAAAAAAAAATGGGTAACGAGTGATGTGTCTTACTTTTAGAACAATTTTAAGTGAAACGGCTGATGCGTGTGAAATTGACGGCTGCTCCTGTGAAAATGAAAGCAAACAGACAGCTGATGGTTGTAATTTAAAATAAAAAAGGTGGTGGTCCGAACACTGGTGATGACAGCAGGTCCCAGAGGAGCTGGTCAGACGGTGGTTTTAGGTGTTTGTTCTTGGCTCCGGAGGGACGTCTGCGTAAAAGCCAGGCGTTGAAAGCAAATGTGGTGTCCAATCAAAGGCTGTTTGAACTCACGCTGCAAGCGAATGCCTCTGTTAACTTCTGCTTTCCTTAAAATCTTACTCTACCAGACATGAAAACTAACATTTAACCAATTACAGACATGATTTGGGAAGACACAACTTTCTATTTAAAGGTCTCACAGCAGCAAAAGCATATCAGAATGAATAATAATGAAGGCCATTGTCTCTGGGGAACCTTCAATGCAGCAGATTTTTTTCTTTTTCTTAGCCTTCCCCAGATCAGTGCTTTGACACAATCTTGTCTCTGAGCTCTGCAGGCAGTTCTTTCCACCTCACGGCTCGGTTTTCCCTCATATATGCATTATCAGCTGTGGTATTTTATATACCTGGATGTTTTCCTTTCCATTTCAGGTCCAATATTTCTAAGATTCTGTTGGTTTTTTTTGTTGTTGTTTTTTTGCCTCGTCATTATTGGTGCATTAAATGCACATTGATGAGGGGGGAGTATTGCTAAAATAAAAGAAAGCCAGAGGCTGCATTAAAAACAAAACAGCGAAGGTGTCTGAGAACTCTCCGGATGCACTCGTTTGAATGTGTATAACCCCAGAAGCTGACTGCCGAGTAACTCTTCGCAGCGTTCGCCCTCTCTCTATCCCCCACAGTGTCTCCGACGATGTCCATCTTCAGTGGTCGACTTCAAAGGGAGGCCGGGAAATTTATATTAAAAAAAAAAAAAAAAAAAGTTGAGAGATGACGATGTGCTTGGACTGATATTACGGTTTTTTATTTATTTTTCTAAGTGGGTATGCTTGGAGAGTTCTGATCAGTTTTTTGTTACAGAACTGAAAGAGGCAGGTTGATGGGTTTATTATGTGCATGTCCTCTACTTGGCCTTTTTTTTTCGAGATAAAACTGGATCCAAATGGGACCGACGGTTATAAGTATAACATAAAACAACTGCGTTCATGATACCTAGTAACTGCTTTTATTGTAAACAGTTGTTTCTGCCTAATAGAGGTAGCTACACCTGTCAAATCCAGAAGTTGCCTGGAGAGCAAATGGTAAATAATTTTCTAGCCTGTCTCTGTCCACAGGTGTTGAAACCTTCCCGCCAGCACCTCTTAAGATCGCTAATTAACTTGTTATATCTGGATTGTTCACTCGATTAAATTAAATCTACTTTTCTACATCGCAAACAAACAAATATGACTCTTCATTAGTTCTGGGTCTGGCCAGAAACAATAAATCCCACTGGCAAGAATCCCAGACAGCTCACGTCATAAAAAGTTGTTCTTGAGCTTGGGGCTGCGCTATTCAGCAAATATAAGAGTAAATGCTTTAAAAGTGCCGAGATGTCCCACTGACAGACGGCCAGGGAACATTGTTGAACATTGTTATGAGTCTTCTGGTGAGGAGAACAAATGGATTGATAAACAAGGACGAACTCTGCCTTTTACAAACAATCATAACAATCACACTTGAAAATGGTAGAACAGAAAATCAAAAAAAGAACACATTCTGCAATAATCACCTTGGTTTATATTAAAACTGACCAGTTGTGCTAAATTGGTCTTAATTCATTGGATGTATTAGTGATCAACAACTTTCCTGACTTTTTAATGATGGTTTTATTTAACATTTTCTTGTCAAAGGATGGTTTCGAATCAGCTCATTAGATTTAAGCATTTAAAGCATAATAGCTGCATGTGTATGTCCTACATGTCTTATTGAAGATGCCTCACACCATCAAGATGAATTGGGTTAAATTAGCATTTTATGTTAGTACTTGTTTTTTTTCTATCCAATTTGTGCAAATTCTACATGAGTTTGTGTTTGTGGTTATTTGTATGATGTCTGTCAAACCTACATGCATTTGCTGATAATTCAAAATTCGGCTGTCAAATGATTCTTGCTTGTTCAAGGATGAAAATTAAAATCGAGCCATTGATCACTGCATTAATTAGATGTGGTCAGACAAATAAACTGGTAGTGCCACATCTTGGCTTGAACACTCGAGAAAATTACGTGAGCAACCTACAGTCTGAAGTTACTGTCGGCCTGTCACTCTGGAGATTCAAATCACCCATCCGACGCTCGCACGCACAGCAGGACCTCAATTATTCATTGAATTAGCAACCTCAGTGTCCCGGAGCCTGCTGGAATTCATTTTGTGCCGCTGTGCTGACAGGACAGTTGGAAAAAAAACGAGCGACTTTCCCATCACACTGCGTCTCAGTTTTAACACCCCATGTGTGAAAAGGATAATCCTGTGGGTCGGGAGCTTCAGAGGGCACCGGCTCCATTTTTCACCTTACGATATTTATACAGCTTCATCTCACTAAGGCGGGGGAAGACGCTCAAGGGTTCATTAAGGTAAGGTAAAAACCAAACAAAAAAAACACCCAAAGCTTGGCAAATGCTGCCGAGAGCGCACGGCTAAATAATGAGGCTCAAGTGGAGCGACGTTAGGGCCATAACCTTCCTTCCTATAAATTATGGGTTATGTGACACAAGGGTGCTATCATCTTGCACCGCCATTTCATCAGAGCAACAAGCTTCTTGACAGGAATGAGCCCACACAGCTTCAAGCAATTACATGCCTGCTCTACAATCCTCAATTGCAATGAGTGCGTTTACATGCACATTAGTATCCGGGTTTTGAGCTGTATTCTTTTCTAGATTATAACCAGGAAATGGCATTTACATGGAACATGAATAATGTGGTTGTCCATAACCTTGTATACATGAATATAACAGTATCCAGGTTCCTGATCATCTGGCAGCTGATGATTTCTCACTATCTCACCCTCACCAATATGAGATGGTTCAAAAATATTGATAAAAGGTGTTTACATAACACCGTATCCTTTCTGGTTTCTATTGGGGTACTCTAAGTAGCATACCAATGTTTCTCAAAACCAGGATAAGGTCTAATCCAGGTTTCTCAAACTGGGATAAGTAGTTTACGTATGCAGATCATAACCAGGATTCTCCAAAAACCTGATCATGACCAGGATTCTCCAAAAACCTGACCATTCAATTCAATTTTATTTATATTGCTCAACATCATGACAGATGTTATGTCAGGGCATTTTTCATATAGAGCAGGTCTAGACCAGACTCTTTATAGTTATTATTTACAGAGACCCAAAGTTTCCCCCATGAGCAGCACTTGGCAACAGTGGCAATTAAAAACTCTCTTTCATCATGACAAGGATTCTCTAAAAACCTGTTCATGACCAGGTTAATCCAAAAACCTGTTCATGATCAGGGAACTGCAAAAAACTGATCGATTCCAGGATACTAGTTTGCATGTAAACATAATTAATGAGCGATTTTACATTTGCTGTTTTGAGCAACTGCTTTTTTGGGTTGTTTCTGGAAAACATGTCTAATCTATAGAAAGTGATGGGTTTCAAAGTGTCAGTAGAGTTGGGTTCTGATAACCACTTCCAGTTTGGATTTGGTTCCCGGTTGGCAAAGTAGTGGATTGTTGAGCTCGGACGCTGCTTTTTCCCCCAGTTAAAATGACCAACATCGTTGTCGGTAAATTACATCAGCTGGGGCTAATTGGTAATCGTGTAACAGCTCCACTGGAACTTTAGTCTGTTTGTTAATGTGAACTTTTTAGGCATCAAATCAATATGTCAAGCTCATTAAGCTCATAGCTGTAAATCCACAGCACCATTATTTGGCTCAAGTCTGAGGGGAAAAAAAAAAAAACAGGTGTGAAAGTCAGGAATGTACAGCTGTTATTTCAGTTTTTTGGAAAAGTCAATATTAATTAATAAATCAGCATTTCATATCCTCTGCTGCTCAGGTCATTTTAAGGTTGGAGCTACAGGTTGTGAAAACTAATTGGACTAGTTTTATTATCATTAATGCTGATTAATTCAGTAGCTGTAACAAAAAACTGTGTAGTAACTTGCAAATGGTAAATCTAATAAATGCTATTAAGCCCATACCCTATGTGTGTCAGTTATTCAATGAAAAACAAAAACATAAAACAGCCAACGACAAGATGAAATCAATATCTGCTGCAGGTAAAACATGAACAAAGACAAAACTAATTCTGATTTTTTTTGGAAACACTCAGCAAGCAAAACTCTTATTAGGTTTTGACAGGAAAAGCCAACTTAGCAACCCAAACAGAAAAAAAAAATCTTTGACAAGTTTTGATCAACACACTGGATAAAGGTGTTTACACTGCAGAATTGGATGTTTGAGGGGAAAAATATGGTAGTTAAATTTCAGGTTTTGATCACCTTTAAAAACTTACTTTACCGACACTTTTCTACATCATAGTTCCAAGTCGGAAAAACTTGACTTTCCCTGGTTGCAATCGCGTTACACAGATATTGACATGAATGCTAATTACAAGTAGTTATTGATAGTTATTGATAGTAACTGATAGTTGATAGTTATTGTAAATTCAAAATAATGCGGGCACAGCAGAAGCAAGCTAAAACTGAAAGTGTTTTTTCTTTTTTTCCCCTCCATCTCTCTTTTGCCCTTTCATCCAGACTAAGCTGGTGATTTTCACACTGAAGATCTCCAGAGAAGATAAATCTGGTCTCCAGGGAAGATAAATCTGGTCTCTAGACTTGGATAAATCTGGATACTCCAGCAGAGCATTTAGTGTTGATGGATAAGACCTGGTTGAGGCTGTCAACCTGAGAGGACAACTATCTGTTGCCTCGAATTTCCTCGGGGATCATAGGACCACGAAGAGCAGTAAGGGGAACGAACGGAGGTTTAATCAGCTTAGATTAGGCAGAGTAACCAGAGTCAGTTCCATCCAGATGTTTGGCTGTAAATCTGTTTTGTTTGCCGACTGAAATAAAACGAAATTAAAAAAAGATTTAGTGCTTTTTCTGTTGCGTCTTTTCATCTCTTCACAAACCCCAAGATGTCACCACAGACAGTTTATGATCTTCTACCGGCTTTGGTTTACTCCTTGAACCTTTTTTCCGGATCATACCATTTTTATTCTGTTTGCTATGTTACAAAAACAATGGCAGTATAACATTTTGAAATTCGTAACTGATGGGAACAAAAACTGCCTCATAGAATATGTGAGATTTTTTTTTTTTTTTTTTAGTTGTGATGCCAGTTCAACACAGACCATAAATCTTAAAGTGGCTGTTGAAAAGCAGAAACAATCAAGGCAGCAATCACACCCTTCACTGCATGACACAGTCAATGACAACAAAAGCCCAATTTCTTTCCATTGTTGTTCACTGAGACTGGTGAAGTGAAAACATTCTCAGATGATTTTGCCACATTTTTTCAAGAATATGCCTTTTGTTGCTGGTAAAACAATCAATCTCTGAACAGAAAGAGACTCTTTTTTTGGCCAATTCAGAGTAAAAAAAAAAAAAAGAAAGAAAGAAAGAAGCAGCTTGAGATTTTTTTGGGAAAGAGCAACAGTTAGAACGCCAAACAAATCTAAATGTTCAAGGGTTTATTCTAGGTGAGGAGAATCAGAGTGTGTCCTTAAATTACCAGAGCGCCGTAACAAAGCGACCAAGCTTGAGATTAATTTTTTTTATGTGCGGGCCACCTTGACTTTGATACGATCTATAACTCAAGCCTTCCATGAAGCGCCGCGACTGAGGATTACGGAAACGTGACGACTACATCTTTTTTAAAAAACGCTCAGGAGTCGAGCCAGCGTAGCCAAAGTGGCTACATGTCATCATTTTTTACAGGAAAATATACCCATATATCTTAAAAGAAAAAAAGCAAAAAAACCCAAAATGTCTACACAGTGACTGCAGTCTGGTGTTGGGAGTTTATCATGTTCACGGGTACTGATCAGACTTTCCCGGACCGAACATTGATTAAACTGCCTGGGACCAAAGATATCAATCAGATGGTTTTAGCACAAATATCGATCAGACTTTGTCGGATGATGAAGATAAGATTAATTACTTCTTACACCGGGTACTGTTTCCTCTTAATAAGTGTTTAAATCTCTATACTGCTGCTTCATCACAACAAAACCCGGTCAATGCACTGCCTTAAAAAATAAATAAATAAATAAAAAATCAATGGTCACATGGGGTCTGCGGTGGAGGATGCATCAAATGGAATCATCACAGCATCTTTGAAAAAAGTAGCTTTAATTTATAGTTTCACAAGACAACAGAAACTACTGAAAGAGGATAAACAATACAAAAAAAATGTATGAGTATGAATGAAATTAATTTTCCCACACTCAGCTCGACAAGTAAAAACAGAGCTGCTGAATGTGGCGGTGCTACCAGGAGCTGAAGTCTCCGAAGCCGGTCTTGCCTTTGGACTTCTTGGCTGCCGCTGCTCCGCTGGTGGACGGTCCACTTTCGTCCCCAGTGGCCGAACGTTTTCTGAGAGAAGAAGATGAAGATAAAGAAGAAGAAGAACCAGAGCATCAACTCACCAAGGACCCTCCAGTACCAGCTCTCTCTTCACAGAGGTGAGGATTCCTCTGATCTATTCTTGTTTTTTTGTTTTTCTAATCATAATCAGAGAGTGTCTAAGCTTTTCAGGTTCTTTTTTTCTTTTCTTACTTCAAAGTAAAACAAAATTCGAACAAAAGCGTGTCAGAGTTTACAATTCTTGCTCTGTGATTTCACAAAGACACTGATGAATTTGCTTAAGACAAATATTATATCAAATAGGTTCTATACCAAATTATTAAGGGTTTTCATTTGTTTTACTCCATATATCAACACGGACATGTCCCTCAACTGATTTGATAAGTGACTGCTTTTGATCTTCTCATGAATCTGAACTTAAGGGCTTCACCCAATTTTTGTCATTGTTGATTAATATGATTATTTTGGTCTGTGAAATATCAGAAAATAGTATAAAAAATGTCTTTTTACCAAAGGTTTCTCACTGCCAAAACCTTAAAAGGACCTTTAACTGCTGCTAAAATGCCCCACGTGTCATTTTTTAAAAATATTTAACTGTCTGGGAAAAATGGAAAGACTGGTTTTCTGAAAGCATTAATACTGACATGCTCACCATGAGACTAAATATGTGAACATGATGTGATGATACGAGTGAGATGGAGTTCATTCTCAAGATAAAACATCAAAAAGAGTAAAATCAAAGGCATAATTTTCTCTTAATACAGGCTTTAGCCAAAGTACAACATGTTCAGTATGGGTTAATGCACCTTAATTGTGAATAATGGAAGTAATTTCAGTCGTTCTACAAATGCTACAGGGCAGCAATGGTAAAGTGTCTTAGATGGAAGTTGTTGTTTTTTTTTCATTTTAGTTCACCCCCCCCTCTCTCTTTTGAAATCTCATTTCCAAAGTTTGACACCATGAAGTACTGGAAATATGGAACGAATGAATTCCGCCATAAAGGCATAAACCATCATTAAAAGCCCTACACGGCTAAATTTAATAGTACAAAGGGACAAAAATCTAATGTTTCTATCTCTTTAATATGTCTGATATTTGACCAAGTGTGTGTGTTTGTGTTTATGTGTGTGTGTGTGTGTGTGTGTGTGTGTGTGTGTGTGTGTGTGTGTGTGTGTGTGTGTGTGTGTGTGTGTGTGTGTGTGTGTATTGCTAGCCAGACATAAACCTGAAACTAAAAGAGAAATATGTCGTTATATCACAAAACAAATGTAATCTGCCTAAACTCTGCAAAAATACGCTCTGGATAATAAACCAGAATTATCCCCGTGGGGAAAAGGGGTAATTTTCTCTATAATTGGCAATTTTGCACATCATGCCTCTACCCATTCTGTGTTGCTATGTAATAATGTTTTATCATCCATTCGTTACTGTCCCGTTTCTCCAGCCGCTTACATCAGCCTGAGTGAGAAACTATTTTTTATGTAGTTCATGTGGAGGCCAGACTAACTTTTTAAATCCGAATTCTGTCAACAAAGCAGAATAAACATTCGTTAACTTTAAGGTTTGTGCATCTGCAGCTTTTACAGAACAGACAGGTGGCAAACTAAAACAGAAACCTGAAAAAGGAGCAGAGCAACGGGACAAAAATGTCCCCATCCATTCAGGGAGCAAGGGGTCACCGATTGGTTTGATGAGTGCAAAGATGACGTGAATCATTTTGCTGTGGGCTCCGGAGTCACCAGATCCCAATCCATCTGATCACCTATTTCAATCCGACGTGTCGGGCAGTGCTCTCCTTCACCACCACCACCACCAAAACCATCAAATAAGGGAAAATCTTGAGGAAAAACAGTGTCCCATCCGTCCAGTACAGTTTAGAGACTTGGAGAATCAAGGCCAAGGTGGGCTGAAGCTGTTTTGTGCGACCAGCGGAGGCCCATCACCTCAGTAAAACACTATATGTTGTTTTTTTTTTCCCCTTTAATTTTTCATCCGTCAATACGTCACAGCAAGGCCCACGGATGAGTCACTACTACTTAAAAAGCAGAGGAGACAGTGCAGCATGTTGAATAGTAAATCAATATGCAAGTGCGTGTCTGTGTCTGTTTCTCTCTGTGTGTGTGTGTGTGTGTGTGTGTGTGTGTGTGTGTGTGTGTGTGTGTGTGTGTGTGTGTGTGTGTGTGCGCGTCTGTGTTCTTACATTGTGGCAGGGTTGATGTATTTGCCCACGCCTTCTTTGAAGGTCTTTGGCGCCTGCTCCTCCTTGGCTTTCTTTAGGCTGATGCTGGCCTGCTGCCGCTCCTCCTCCTGCTTCTGCAGCTCCTTCTCTCGCTCTGCTGCAATCTGAAAAAAAAAGAAACAAACAACACAAAATCAGTTATATGTATCCAGTAAAAAAAAAGAAGAAGAAAGAAAAGACAGCGCTTGTCGGATCAGAGGCCCATGCTAACACTGCAGGACTTTGTGTAACTGCAACTCCCATGTTGACACTTTCACCGCACAGCCAGCGTTTTAAGTGCACGTTGTACAACAAGGTGTAAACAAACAAACAAACAAACAAACAAACAAACACACACACATACACACACACATACGCTTCTGGTGAGGATGTGTGACTAAAAAGAACCGTGTGCGTCACGAGGTCAGTATTGTTCATGTGTGCAGGCGCAGAGAGAGAGAAACAAACCTCGGCATCAGCCTCCTCATATGGGTCCACAAACACGGTCGTACTGATGAGCTTGATCTCCGACTGTGAAACAGTAGACAAACAGAAAAATGTATGATCCAAATGAAAAAACCCAAAAGAAAAAAAAAACAACAAAAAACAAACAAACAAACAAAAAAAAGCATATGGCTCAATGACAGTACAATTCAATATTATTTCTCCTATTGTTGGTTACGACCAATGAAATGATAAAGTATCTAAAATATTAACTGCGTTACATTAAGTAATATAGAATATCTATCTAAAACATATAGAAACAAAATATCCTGTTTCTGCTTACAAGTTGAAAATACGGGCAATTTGAGTGAAAAACTTCCACAGAAAACTTCCTTAAAAAAATAAATATACATATTGTAGCTGCACTTGTTATATATATTTTACCGCTTATTTTTAATTTAGCTTATTAGAATGACAAAACAGTTCTGCCTTGCAAAGATTGAATTTAGCCCAGTCACTGGCTTGTCTAACACATCTCTCACCAGCCTCTTATTTCTGGTCTTAGCACCTGACCTTTAAACATGAGGGTCAATACACTGTCACGGCATCATGGCTGAGTGTTGTGCTCCTCAACTCCTTTTGATGTTTGTGACCTAGAAACCTTTTGTTCCCCCAGAAAGTTCCACTCTATAATTTGCTCAGCTGCATTTTAAGACTGAAAAATTTGGCCAAAGAAAGAACTTGTGGAGGAATATTCCAGTAAGGACCTCCGTACATTTTACTATGAAGTAAACTGAAGTTAAGATGAAGACAATTGAGACCTTAACCTCGCCAGTTCCTACCTTCGGTTTGTCTGTTTTGGGATCACTCTCCACATTCTCCATGGCTGTGAGCGCCTCAAATCCACCAACAACTCTGGAAGAAAATAAAAGAAAAAAATAATCCTTTATTTATTACTGTAACAAGTCCTCTGTACATTTAGAGAAAGAGAAAGACAGAGGTGGGTTCCCAGCATAGGCCCCAGATCGATTTTGATCTTTGATAGGGAAGTTAAAACAAGGGCAGTACAAGGGTTGAGGGAGTGATAGCATTTTATTGAGTCTGAATCTAGTATCGAATCCACTTGTCAAATTTTGATTCTTCCAAATCCCTTATTTAATCTCATTAAGCAGCTTTAAACACTGGCACTTAACTCAAATTATAAATAACTCCAATGCAAAGATTCAGTTCAGAAATACAACAGAAACCCAAAATAGGGTTTTTAGTGATAGCCAGTAAATGAATCAATTAATATCTAGTAAATTAATTAACATTAACAATAATTAGGACAGCCTAATTAGTTTTCACAACCTGTAGCTGCAAGCTGAAAATAAGATGAGCAAGAGAAGACATGGAAAGTCTTTTATTGATTTTGGCTGCCATGACTCAAATGAAACTACAGCTCAAACATACTGACACTGACAGATTTTTCATAAACTATTTGATCCAAATAATGGGAGCTCCTGATTCACCAATAATGAGCTTGACATATTGACTTGATGGCTCGGAGACAGCACATTAACCGAAAGGCAAATGTTTCGCTGGAGGTGTTATTATCAAGATTAAACAACAAGGAGAGATTACAGTTCCAGCAGGAGACTCTGGGAACCAGATCCACGGATGAAATCCAGTGATCAGAACACAATTCGGCTGTTCCTACATAAAGATGTGTTTAATCATGACACCCCCCGCCCCCAACACACACACACACACACACACACACACACACACACACACACACACACACACATACACACACACACACACATGCAGACACACACACACACACACACACACACACACACACACAAACACACACACACACACACACGCACACCCCTGGGCAGTGTCCTACTCCTTTAACAATCAGATCCCTGTGACATCATCCGCTCTGGTGAAGTGCCCAGAGTGGTTGGTGCCACAGAGCCCCATTGTTCAAAAACTATTAAAAACACACCTTTGGTTACCCCCCCTCCTCCAACACACACGAGTTTATTCTTGGCCAGACACACTTACAACACTTACTCACTAGACCAACAGACCTGCGGCCAACAACAGTCCTCAACACCCCCCCCGGCTTGAGTAAAATCTGCTAAAAACTACACTTCCCAGCAGTCTGTGGGTCGGCGAGTGTTCTTGTAAAATAAAACCACGCATTTGTTTCATATTTACAGAGATTTACAGAGCCAGAGATTGGAAACAGAGGCTGGAGAGTATTTAAAGACGGACTAAAGCAGAGTTGCTTTTGGTCTTTTCACCGATTCTGTCAACAATGGGGGAAAAAAAATTAAAAGTAAATGAAAAATGGAGTAAAATCAACTCTGTCCTTTAACAGGCTACATGTGCAGACACAGGGCTGTAAAAACAGTCTTTGTGATCAACAAGGTATAAAGGAAGTCAGTGGAAAACCTCAAGAGGATGAAAGGCAATGTTAAAGTAAATGAAAACACTAGTTCGCATGTACTCGGTGACTGTGTGGTTGCTTCTTTATTCATAAAAATTACAATAATGGTGGATCTAATGTAGGCTCATCACACAATAGATTAGCCCATACAACATGATTTGTGATGACCGAGACAACTATTTCACACCTGATTCAAAGTTATTATTGCAAGCTGAAATTATTTACAATCTTCGGCAAATGGTGCTCTGCCACTGTCTGCAGTAAATTGAAGATTTAAACCTGCAATAACATACATTTTTTTCACAGCTGTTTACTTCTAAGCAGTGGGAACAAGTTGCGAACTGTCACTCTCGTGCACGGTTTAGTCAGGGTTCACGACGGGTCAGCTTTTTTTGTTTGTTTTGTTTATTTAACTTGCAGCTCTGTGTATCCATGGCAACCGCGGTGAGAAAAACAACACAGGGGCTGGTTTTAATAGGTGGCCTATCTATTGTCTGCCGGTGAGGATGCTTGTCAGTCATACAGCTCAGATTTACTGCCTGGCGGCTGTGTGACTCCGCAAACCAATCGGGTTCCAGTTTACATCCACGTCTGTCCGTTGTTAGCTGTAAAAAAAATTTGCGTTCACGGGAGAACAGGGTGAAAACATAATGTCTCCGGCCACGACTGTTTCCGGCACTGAGGCATAAAAATGGTATTTGATGCAACATCAGCTTCAGACTCTGATTATCTCTGTCATGAGTCAGAGACAATATACAATGCTTATTACACTAGTTGGCATATATTGCTAACTGTTTCCCTACAATCCGCTGTGTTTAGCTAAGTGACGAGATTACACTGGGTGGAGGGCAGACAGCGGCAGACTATGGTGCACAGGGAGAGGTAGCTGGGCGATGCTGCCGTGACACTGTATCCTGTTGCCACCATTTCAAAGTAGAATAGACCAATGCCGCTCGATGGTGGCATCAATGGCAACTGCTCAGTGTATGACAATTCCTTAATATATAATATTCAATATTCACTCTTTTGTTTAGCTCTGTGTGTTTAGCTGGTGGCGGACAGTTAAACAATGAGCTGAAACCTCTATAAAATCCTATAAAGACACTTACATTTTGGTGGGAGTTGCAGATTATGATGAAAATTCTCTGTAGATTCAATACTACCCTGAGACTCCTTTCATATTATCAGATTGTATTCACATTGTCATTCATATGTTGTTAATGTAAGACTATTGATTACGGCCACTTTAAGCCTTTCATCAAAGTGCTGCAACTACATGGAGTAGAAATTAAAAAAAATAAAAAAAATAAATAAAAAATACAACCTTAAACTCAACAAGGCCACATTTGATGTTTCACTGGTCAATTAGAACTGAGCATTAATAAAAACCTGTGTACTTCCATCTCAACCTGCAGCAGCTCATTATGTTCCTCAGACAAACAATGGACACTGGCTGCAGCTAAAAGCAAAGTTTCACAGTGCTAGTTATCAGCAAATTGGCTTCACGGTGTAAACACACCAGAGGAAAGAAAACAGCAGCTGAAAACACAGTCCATCAAATGCCCTGATCTGTTAGCGACTCCCTCTCGCTCTGCTCTTTAAACTGCAAAGTCTTTGTCCGGCTGCTCCTGTAGGGGCCCCTGTAACCACGTGTAGCGTGAGATGTCCAACTAAAACACAGAAACACAAACGCACATGCACTCACACACTCACACACTCACGCACATGCACACGCACTGCCCCCCCGCAGTAGGGGGTCCATCCAGGTATAACATGCTTCCACTTTCATTTCCAGATTATTATATATATATGCACACTGCTAGCGCTCCAGCTAGTAGGGGGTCCATCTCAGGTAATACACTAACCTGCTTCATTTATTTTATATTATATTTATTAACTAATGATACAAGCTTTCTTTGTTTTTTTTTTTTTTTTTAAATGCCAAGGATCTTTTACGCTTCCCACGCCACATTTTGTCTCACACACTCCCATCTCAAGCCTTTTTTTCACTTTCCCTTTAACACCTAAATGATCCGGCAATTTTAATGACTCACAATATTTTTTGTGCCGTTCAAGCTGTTTGCAGATCAGGAAATGGCAGAATTTTTAATCTCATCACTGGGTGAGTTAGAACAAAAGCAGCAATATTCCTGTAAAAAAAAAGTACAAAACTGATATCAATGTTCCCTCGTGTTTGGGGCTGAAAGTGGATAAAAATCCCTTATCAGGGTATTCGTCTTTTTTTTGACAATAAAGATCTATTATAATATTATACACATGGAGGAGAATCAATTGAAAAATTGATTCAGTATGGTCATAAAGCATTACTGCTCATTATTTTGTTGGACTCGAAAAGGGCCCAATATATACAGAGGTGTTTAACTGTTGGCTGAAAAATACGGCAAAATCTCCAACAGTTGACACTTTTATATCGTTTTCATTATTGTGAATAAAGCCAAGAAAAACAAACACAAAAACTGTGTTGAAAAAATCGTTCGGGCTGTCTGTCTGAAGAGGGAAGGCAATTCCTCTGTGGTGTCCTCATTTTCAAATTCACCTTTTTTTTCCTCCCCTATGTTTTTCAGTGGTGCCCTCACTTTGGTTGATAGAAAAATGAAAGTCATCATTTTCCATCGGAGAGGTCGAGGCTTCATGCTGAAGTTTTCTAGGAGACATCCGTCTGAACACCAACAACCAAATATGTGAACCCAGAAATGCCACAGGCTCCAAGCGCAAATGAGCCTAAGAATATTATTGGATGTTTTATTACAGAGATGGACGGATCTTAGACCCTGGCCTCCTTGGGTTAACGGTTCCGACCATGAACTGCAACAACTCCAGTTCGAGCCTGGACAGGGAAATTTGTAGTACTTGATTTTCCACTTTTGTTCCCTCAATTCCTGTTGATTTTACTCAAATTCTCTGATAAAAAGGCATAAAAAGTAAAAAAAATAAAATAAAATAAAAAAATCATATATATATATATAAAAAAAATTGTGTGTATATATATATATATATATATATGGGGCCAGTCTCACACTTCATTTAGAAAACCCACCCTCCCTCATATTATGTACAGATCAGGTTAAGTAGACTGGCTCCGCAGTTAAATGTGTAGCGGCCACAGTCTGGGGAGGATGAAAAAGGCCGGATGTTGGGTTAAAGCAGAAGCTTGTTCCGAGTGTGTTGACTATGTAAAGTATCCAGCAGTTGAAAGCCGTGTGAATATTTTTAGACAACAAGCCAGGGCTTTTTTCTAAAAAAGACAAGTATTTAAGATCATGCCAAGCTCAGCCGTGCAAAAAGATAGAGAGAAGATAGAGAAGAGAGAGAGAGAGAGACATCAGTTTAGATTCAGCATCTAGTAAATTTTTCACTGCTCTTTGCTAGGAGTCAGACTGAAAGTCATATTACTGTTTGCATTGTCTCTGTAGCTCCAAAGGAAGCAAATATGTATTAAAAGAATATCATGAGAAAGAGTGTGTGTGGGGGGGGGGGCCTGAGAAGCAAGTGTCTGTCAAGACTGTCACTTTTTTGGCCATCAGATTCAAGACTCGGCTGCTGAAACATATAAAACCCTGCCACAGAGGTCCGGGGGAGTAGACTTGAAAAAAGGAAAGGAATAAAGGGTTTACCTTCCAAATACTGTGTGCTTTCTGTCGAGGTAGGTGCACGACCGGAACGTGATGAAGCTGAGAGGAAACAGAACAAAAAGCAAAAAGAGGTTACGAAAAAGTAATGGAAGCATTGGAAACTAGACATTTAAAAAGGGAGGGTTCCCTTCGCAGAAGGTGAAAAATTCTCGTCTGTTCACATAATTAAATTAGTTTTTCTTAATATGCAGAGTAACCTTCAAAACCCACTATAAACAGTACATTTATAGGCTTCTTGCCTCTTATGAAGTCTATCAAGCGAAAGGTGCCACTTTAACCCCCCCACCCCTTTTTTATATTTCTAAAATTTTTTAAATAAGTGGCTTGTCTATGAAACAGTATAAAGTTGTTATATACATATATGAAGAAATTTTAATTGTTTATTAATGTTAATGTTATCAACAATATATTTTTTTATTGCTCAAATCTCTAATTACAGTTTCATTTTTACTTGAGTTACTATTAAAAATAAAGTAATTTGTAGGTTTACACTACTTTTCCTTCTTAGAGAAAAATTGTTTAAATTGACTTAAATTTGCCAAAAATAACTATATTAACTACTAAATAGGTAAATTCCTTAATGCATAAAATTTTTCTCCGTGCATGTGAAATGATATTCTGGCAGCATTAGACTTTTCTTTACTTATTCACCTGTGGGACTTCAGCAAAGAAATCAAAGGAAGGAAGAGACAGGAAAAAAAAACAAAACAAACACAAAAGCATAATTCTCTGTTGACTGAGTTACTGTTCAAAGTTTAAGAGTGACGCTTTAAAAAAAAAAAAAAATTCTTACAACTGGGACTTGTTGGTGTTCGGACCAGAGTTTGCCATGCTGAGAACCCCCCGGCCGGTGTGAGACAGGTTGGGCCGAAACTCATCCTTGAAAGGTTTCCCCCAGAAGGATTCCCCTCCTGGGGACAGGGGAAGTGAATGGGGGGGGGGGGGCAGAAAGAGGAGAGACACAAGTGAGAGAAAGGGGTTGGTCCTTGACAACAAAATGTTGTATCTGATCAGTGCTGTAGATTGCAACATCCTGAGGAACATGAAGTTAAATTTTAATGATCCTTTAAAGCAGCAATACCCTCAATTTCTCAGTCAATTTGCAACCTCCCCCCCAGAAAGTGCTTGTTGCTGTGGAGTTTTAATGTCTCTCTCTCTTACGATCCACTATCAAACAGCCACTGCGGTAACAGTAATTTGGCGTTGTGGTTTTTTTTTGCCAAGATACAAAGCTGAAGACACAACCGGTTTCTGCAGCCAGAGCTCAAATATTTATTCAGACTATAGACATTTTTTTTTCCGAGGGAGACGTTCTGTCAGGTTATAGCAGCCAGAGTTGGTGTGGTGTCCCACTGCACTCAGTTGCGGGGCTTTTCTATCAACGGGTTTTCAACGTGAAGGGGAACAAATTATTTTAAAGGGAAGATAGTTGTCAACGAGTCAGCCCACATTTTGTTTTGAAATATAGTATAGGGCTCACAGCTTGATACACTCGCCACATTTCTTTCAAGAGCTTCAAAAATGTGTTGTTTCCTCAGATATTCTCTCTTGGGCAAAAAAACTGTCCGTTTCTCGGACCAACCATTTCTTGGTCTTATATAAGAGATGTAGCAGATTATCTAGATTAAACTCTTCATTAAAAAAAACAAACAAACAAAAAACCCCCCCACCACCATGTGAAGGTTTTGATCACTGGGCTCTATTAGCAAAAAACACAAGGTCGCACAACATGGGAGATAAAATACACATTTCCTGCTGACTGCAGGGAGGCAGTGTAAAGGGAAATGTGTAGAGTCTGCAAGGCGTAGGACAAGAAGAAAAGGAGCGACAAAGAGATCAGATGAGATGCCAAGGACTGTGTCAACTGGCGTTTACAGATATGGATCAGCCATGTCTATTAATGAAGACCCCCCCCCCCCCTTCTAGTGGATAACAGTTAACATGCCTGGAAACACAAGTGCCAGCAAAAGGTGAGACAGAAAAGGAGGAGAAAAAAAAAACAAGACTGGGGGTTTCAATGAATTTCTAAAACTCAGCTTTACAAATGTTAAAGGAAATGCAGTTAACATGTTTGTTGGGCCCCAAGGATGCTTACAGTACAACACGTTCTGGTGAGGAAACAAAAGCCCCCCCCCACACGCACGCACACACAGCTCCACAGGGAACTTTTCATGCACTGATTTTATTTTGCTGGAGTAGAACAAAGCTTCTTCTGGTTGCTGTTTAGTTTTAGTTGTTTTTTTTTTTTTTTTTTAAAAAGGAAATCATTATGTCAGTCCTTTCGGGCAACGGTTTGCTCACAGTTCAATGTTTATCTGTTGTTTTAATTGAACCATCTGGGATTTTATCATACATAAACAATGCGGAATATTGCATTTTTTCCCCCCATTAAGGAATATCCCAATTCCATCGTTTTTTCTTCTTAATTTATTAGTTTGTATGAAATTAACACAGGTTCCTGGCTCCGTCAGAACAATTCGTTCAAATAACTGCACCATTAAAGTTCAGTGTATGTTTTTGTTTTTTTAATACAAAAGCAAAAAAAGACCTGCTCGCCCTTGAACATGGAGCCACGTTGAGAGCCTTCAGCTGTGAGTCATTATTTAGACTAACTTCATCATTAAAGATCATCGTGATGAAAATACACAGGAACACGCACTGCAGGAGCTTATTGGCTCACCACACTGGGTGGGATCTGTCGCCCCGAGGTGTGTGTCACTGTACCGCATCCTGCCAGCTGGTCTTACACGCGTGAAACCGATGTGTGCGCATGAAAGTACAGCATGTGTTGTATGTGTGCGTTTGTTATGCTGGGGTGTAAATTCATTATGCCAGCCAATCAGCTCCTTGGAGGCTTCATGCAGTTCATCACCCCCCCCCCTTGACATTTTTGCATTATTTATCAACTCGCTGACATTTTACCCTGGTACAACTGGATTGTAATGAAGGGAGAGCGAGAGAGGGGGGTAAGGGGGGGGGGGGGGTTGTTGGTAACTCACCAGACAGTTAACTAATAAATCTAACTGCACTGCCTCCGAATTTATTTGAAAAATCCCCACGATTTTACATCTTTACAACTCGAAACTTTGACCTCCCAAACAGGGCAAACAGGCAAGCGAGAAAATGAGAATTTACTGCACTAACTGACGGTGCACAGCTGGGAGGCATCTCAACTAATGAACGCATCATTTGGCCATTTCAAAAAATACTCTGCATGTGTTCATTCCACGTTGGGGATATGTGTTGGGGGATTCCATTTACGAAGGTAATGTTTAAAACATCTCTTTCTCCAAATTATCTGCCTCTGAGGGGTTTTAGATAAACGAGGCTTCTTCTGAACTTGGGGGAAATTTTTTACGCTTCACTGAGAAGTTTGCAGGATGTGTCTCTTACCCATTTATGCACTGAGAGGCGACGAATGGGAAGCGTTCGCCCTACAAGAGGGGGCAATTTTCTGTAGGATATTCCTTACCATTTAAATCTCTAAATTCAGTTGTCAAATAATTATCGCATCATGCCTATGTATCTTAATTTTGCTGACATTCAAAACAACGACTTTCCTCTGACCATTTTTTGACACTGTTCATGCCTGCGTTTTTTTTTCCTTTCTCTTAAATTCTAGATCAGTAACTGTGGGTCAAATGAGCTCTCAAACAGCGTGACATCCAAAAGAGATTAAATTTGTCAGCCCTGCTTTGGTTTACACACTTTTTAGACTCGATTTTTTGAACAAACTTGAGGCAAAACAAAAAAATGTTCGACACTGGTGTAAAGCTTCACAACAGTTGCCTATGTATTCTTAATGGTATAACAAACTGCCTGCCAAAACCTACATGAGTGTAAGTATCAGGGCTAAGTAAGTTAAAAAAAAAAGAAAAAGAAAAAAGTTAAAGGTCCATTCATGAGTGGCGGGTCCATGCACACGTGGTTCAGTCCAGGCAACGAGGAGGACTTTACACACAGGCCAGGAGTTCTGCACCTACATAAATCTGTCATGGTGAGAGCGCTCTGCATCGTGTCGAGAGATGCCAGCGGACACAATGTGCACGTTGTGCAGCAAACGCTCTGAGCAGCGGCAGCACAGATGACGTGAAGGCAGGAAATTAATTGCATGAGGCCCTAGCATTCAATTACACTTAGCCACCTTAAAAAAACCAAAACCAAAATTAAAAACAAAACAAAACAGAAATCTAAACTAAGCCCTCCTCCAGCCACATAACCTCTCTTTTGACTTTTGTGTGTGCATGTGTGTGTATGTGCATGCATGTGTATACATAAGTGTCTTCTGTACTCCCATGTGCCTTTGAAGAGTATATTTAGTAACACTCTTGACTTGCATCTTGAGTTGCAAGCAGTATTTACGCAAAGCTTCCAAAAAGGGACTATTAATAATTCAATGGAGGGGTGGGGGGTGGGGGGGTGTTATGTAATTCAAAAATGTGGTGTAGTCCTCATTTTACCTGTGCCAGTGCCAGTGGGGTCCCCTCCTTGAATCTGCAAAACAACGACAAAAAAAAAACAAAACAAAACTCTGTTAAGCTTGGTTCATTAGTTGGCTGCCTGTTACTGCACCTTGAAATTTGCCAAATACAGGTTTGGCCTGCGATAATGAAAGAGCTGTTCATATTAGTTATTAAAGGAAAATGTCCAGTGCGCTGTGAAGTGGTCAGGCAAGAATAATTTGTAACGATACTTCCTTTTTGTTGAAAACCTGGAGTCATGTTCCCTTTTATTAGCGGCCTTTTATTAGCGGCCAACATCAAAGCCTTTAAAGGATAGTGGCCTCTATTGTTCAAATTTGGGATCAACTTTCCTAGTATTGTTTCTATGGAAGAGGACTTTCTCCCGAACGCTCCTCCACCGTTTGTACTGTTTGTGTCATTAGCACAGGCCTGGGCAAAACCCTCTCTCCGCTAAGAGAATAGGCCGCCGGAGCTGATTATTTTTATTCATTGGAAGTATTTCCGCATTGTTTGCTTTTAAAGTTGGTTGGGCTGCTAAGTTCAAGGCAAGCAGGGACAATGAATGGAGATGGCAAGAAGATAAGGGGCAAAAAAACATGCAAATACAGGTGAAAATCTCATTTGGTTTACAAAGCTTAAGGTGGAGACAAGATATCGTACAAACATTGTGTTTGCATAGCTTTTACTGGGCTACTCAAGTCTAAAGTCCCTCTATGTAACACAGATATCCAACACAGCATTATTGTAAGTTCTTCTTTTTGTAGCTGGTGATGATGAACCCTAAAAAATAAATAAATAAATCAATCAAAGTAAAAGTGGGTCTGAACCAATGTCATTATCTCATGTAAGACTGCAGAATGTGACTATAAAACGGCATAAACATGGAATAAAACCAATTACCATTCTGAAATATTCAGACGAGGGCAGTCGACCTGTTTCTTCAATCTCAAAGTCATAAATATTACAAAGTCACAATCTGTTTCTTACTTTAAATATTTCAAAATGCAAAGCAACAGTCATCTACTGAACCTTTCGAACCTCCCTCTACCTTGCCGAACTAGCCTGACGGTCACGTAAAATCATGGTTCGGCCAGATCTCAGATATGCAACAGGTCTGTCAATACATGTATGGTTCAGTTTCACGCATTAAAAGGTTAAAAAAACAGAACAGACGGCAGCCGAATGCTTTCGCTTCAATGTCACACTACATCCCTGGAAATAAAATATACTTATGATGAGATATATATTCTTTTATTTTTTTTAATTATTATTATTATTTTGAATATATATCTTGATTTATTTATTTATTTTTAAAAACAGGTTTAAATCAACTTGCCCAGAGCCGATGAGCATCTCTATGTTCTCTGACTAAACAGAGACGGCAGATTAATAGAAACCGTATGTTCCTATTGTAATGATTAACAGTCTCAGGTAACTGGTAAAAACACCTGTAATGATGAACCTTTGTCTCACTGTTTAAGCCCGAGGGGTCGAAGCAAAGCGTCACTTCAGGGTGTTCAGTCATTTACAAGGTCCCGACAAAACAGCTTCGAGAGGAAGAAAAGTGCCTTGTTTCCGTGCCCATTAACACGCTGCTTCTACAGTGTTTCTTTTTTTTTTTTGTTTTGCTTTTTTGGCAACTCAAATATTCCCTCCAAGGCCGATATCATCAAGGATGAGTCTGAAGGTGTAAGTGGCACAGTAATTATGGATTAACAATTCACAGCTCGCTGCTGTGCATGAAAAAACAGACGACGGAATGAAAAAAGAAAGAAAAAAAAAAAAAAAGCTATGGGTCCCCGTGAGACCAGATGTCCACTCAGAGCTGCTTTAATTATAGACGCAGAAGCCATGAAGTACACGGACGAGCAGCTGATCGGAGGCCTGTCATTTCGGATTCTCAGTCCGAGTTCAGGGAGGCTTCAGCTGGAGAGCGAGTCAGAGGGAAGAACGGTGCGTTCGCTCATCTCTGAAGTGGATAATGCTCACTTAATTCTCACTTTGAGCATCGCAGTTCTCTGTATTCCCATTTAAGTTAGTCAATATAACCTGTCCAAATATTCAGGTGCAGACTGCAGAGCATACAACCCCCAATATTAGAGTCTCCACATGGCTACCTCATTTAAAGTGCAGTTGGGCAGAAAAGCAGGAAAAAGCATTTTCAGCCAGTGGGAAAAAAAAAAAAAAATTAAAAAGAAATCCTCACCATGAAATTCCGGATGGACCTGTGGAAGATGGTCCCGTCATAGTATCCTTTTTTACACAGACGGATGAAATTCTCTCCGGCTTTGGGAACCTGGTGGAGGGAGCAAGCACAGATTGTTTATAAGGTTGCCCACACTCATATAATTTTACAGGAGAAAACTCAAACAGGAAAACATTGCACATAAACACTGGACCTACGCAGGTGGTGGAAAGCATCTTTAAAGACATCGACTGACTCCAGGCCAGTGCTGATTTGTAGTTCAACTGTAAATTGACAGTGTGAAGGGGCTAAACAACAGACTCACTGATCCACCCCAAAATAGAGAAGGGGTGACACGGCCTTTCATCTCCACCCTCCTTGCATATAGTTGAATACTGTGAGGGCAGCATCAGGAGACACCGGACAGGTGTCAAGCTGCGCACAGGGGTTATGTTTCAACTACCAGACAGAGGCGAACAAAGACACCAAGCTTTGGGTTCGCTTAAAAACACACAGACTCGCACACACTGTGCGACCTGTTAGAAAGTGTTTGTCTCACACACACACACACACACACACACACACACACACACACACACACACGCCTGCAATGAAATAGGGTTCAGTTGTTGCCTGAGGCAGTCCGACGTATCTCTATCAGCTAAAACAGTTAAAAGCCAGGCTTAGTGCTCCACTACAGAGGTGAATTGTTGGTGTTTAAAAAAATAAAAATAAATAAATAAATAAATAAATAAATGACAGACAGACATCTGGATTTTCTCTCTTGCTTAGAGTCATAAAAACATTTAGGCATCTTGTAAATCATTACGAAACACTCACTGAGTAGAACTAATGTTGACTGACTGGCACTCTGCAAATACAGACAATTTTTTTTTTTGGGTCCCCAATGCGGGAGGCGTGGCTTCTCCTATGACGCTGGTCTGGTCCACTGTTATTAACGTCAAGAGCCTTGAGGAAACACACTTCTGCGCTTGTCTGAGGATGTGTGTGTGTGTGTGTGTGTGTGAGAGTGAGTGTTTGCATGAGAAACCTTACTTTCCCCCCCTTGGCAACAATGGCTGGTGGTTTCCAAGAATTGCCAGCTGCTTTGGTACAAATATAAAAAGAAAAAGAAAAAGAAAACAATCTATTTTTACTCATTGGCCTTTCGTAGTGTGACAGGTTTTCTTGTAAGCTCAATGCCCCCCCCCATGTCTCAATTTTTCTGTTGGGGTTCAATGCTCTGCCATCTTTTTCCCCCTCTGTTAAAAATCCCAGATTTTCAAAGCACACTGGCATAAAGAGGCTTATTGTTTAAAATCACTAGAAAAAAACAAACAAACAAATAGGTCTGATTTTAACCATTTTAGCCAAATAATTGATTTTTTTGGAATGAAAAAGAACACCTAAAAAACAGTTATCTATTACAACAGATGACCATTATATGCATGGATAATACACTTGACAAGTCAAGCTTTCATCTTTGTGTTCCTGCCATTGTACTTTTATCTTAATCATTTTTATTTTTAACCAGAAACTTTCACGTCAGAGATCTCTATCTGCAACACCCAGGCTTCCTCAGCCTCTTTGCTGCTGCTGCTGCTGCCCTGTAATGGTTGTTAATTTAGCAGGTCTGCGTGCATGCGTTCGTGCGCATCTGTGTGTCTGTTTCTGTGTGCAAGATTCAAGGCCTGGCAGTGTTTAAAACGCAACTCCAATTCAGAAACACGTCTAGGTGCCTGAAACCAACGGCAATCAGTGACGACCGTACGGAAACAATGTTTGCTGACGCAGACCGAGAAAAAAAAAAAGAAAAGTAAAAAATGTCCCAGTTAACATTTTTCTTATAGGCTTTCCTCTTTTACAAGTATTTCCCTGTGGAGTAAGGAGGGACCTAGACACCATTAAAATATTTCCATTAATATGAAAAAAAATAAAATAAAAGAGATGTATTTTTAACTTACACATTTTTTTCCTGCCAGTACTGTGTGCATTTAGTGAGATTTCTAATTGCTTGGGTACTTACTTTTATTTGATTTTTTTTTTTTTACTCTAGTTACTTTTCACCCAAATCTAACATTAGAGCATCTGATGAACACTTTAATAAGCTAGAAACTATTTAACGTCATAACATGTGCATTTTTAAACAGCGTCAGTTTGTTTTAAATTATTCAGCTTAAGGTCATCAATAAGCTCTTTTGGGATACTTTCCTCCTGCTGACAATTCTGTAAAATTGTTGTTTGTAGGTTGCTTGTTTGTTCTTAGCCTGAAACTCAATACAAACTCAAAGGAAAATAACTGGAATATTAGGATTTTTTTTCATAACTAATTATAAATCTTAGTGATGCAAAATCATTTCTCAAATCTAACACAGTCATCATATTTTATCCCACTGCAGTGAAGCCTGTTTACTGCATCTGACTAAAATAAAGCTGTACCTTCCTCGACCTGATGAGTGACTAAAGAAACAGGCTGTGCCACCGTTCAATCTCCCAACATCTGCCCCCCTCACATTTCATCCAAGCTCTGGGGACGGAGGGGGCAGGGGTTGCTGTGACACCCAGGGCCAGGCGAGAGGGGAAATAAAAATAAAAAAAAAAGGAGGGGGCACTTTTACAGGGAGGTGGGCTCCTGGTCTGTGTGGTGACTGAGAGTGTATGTGACAGTGAAGCGGTGCTCATTAATTCATAAACAGCAAGCCACGAATAGAGCTGCAGTCCTGTGTGAAGAACACGCTGGGGAGGAAGGTGGGGGGGGGGGGGGGGGTTGGGTTGGGTTGGGGGGGGGGGGCACAGAGGGCAGGTTTTCTTAACCGCTGCCACTTTCCCCTCATTATTCTGATTCGACAGCTCGGAGGCCAATGAAAACCGAGCACATGAAGTGCCTGGTTACCGGGGCAGAAAGGCGTTCCTGGAACTCGCGCTGCCTCTCAGAGACCCACATCTAACCTTTGAAAAAAAAAAAAAAAAAAAAAAAAAGAAAGGCACACAAAAACTTCTACCAGTAAAATATATCAACCGAGTCTGAATCAGAGCCACAGTGTAAAAGAAAAGGAACCCAAAAAAACATGCCTCATTTTCAAAACTGTATTTTATTGGTCAGCTCCTCAGTGCTACAAGTATAGTTAAGTATGTCCAAACTGCCTTAACATGCTTTTATCGTTTCAACCCCCTGCTAACGTCACCTCTGCTTGTTAATTGCCAAGCACTGGAAAAAATATGGGCCTGATATGATTTCAACTTTATTTCAAAGTTATTTTTTTCCCTTTACATTCTACTATTTAGTGATCATGTGGAAATTTTGAGAAACTATCTGAGAAACTATCTTGCTTTTTTTTTTTTTTTTTAATCTTTTCTATCTTTTTCTAATCTTTTCTTAAGTATTGGAGACATGGAAACTAATTACAGCACTTTTTAGATACAGGTTATGTAACGCTGCTTGATCAATCTGTTAATGAAACAAGGGTTTTTAATCATTCAGACCATTCTGTTAATGTAGGTTTGGGCTTAAATCAAACATGAAAGGTCAAGCAGGTAAAGAGCTACAATTACTGTGTGAGCTTTGGCTCCTGCTGCAGGAGAGTGAGAGGTATCACTGTTGGGGGGAGAGTTGGGTTGAAAAGTAATGATATGAAACACAGGCTGCAGCAGTGATGGATTGAAAAACTTGCTGTTGAACAGACCATCGTGAACATCAGTGAAGCTTGGTCCTGCTTCTGACGATGAATCTCTGAAATTTCTTTTTTCTTGAAAAAGATGTTGAATGGGAGCGATTCATGTTTGCTCACATGCCTCTTGAGAAAATTCATCTATTCATCCATCTATCTATCAAGCTGCCAATGATGAAAAATTAAAATATAGAGGGATGGTTGTAATTGTTGTGGTATGATTTATTTAACCTCTTTTACCCTGCTCACATGGGGGGAAAAATATTCTACAGACTGGACTGATATTAGACTGATATTAGAATAGAAAAATGTAAAACTGGCTCATTGACAGTTTCTGGGTTAATTAATCATTTATTTTTTCTCTTCGTGTACCTTTTACCCTGTGCTTCTGTGGCCTTCTATGTTAATATGACAGCTTTCAATTCAGATTTACGATGTGTCAGAAATGTTAGGGAAATGTTATCAGGTCCAACCTTGCGAGACTGCCCCTGTGATGTTTACGTAAAAGTGATTCAGTCACTCAGACATGAGATAAACCTATAAAACTGCCATTTTGCGTGTCTGTGTGTGTGTTGCCACCTTATCACAGTGTAACTCCAGATTCAGGTCTCCCTTGTTCGTTTGCAGACGCACGTAGCCCTTCTTCTTCACATACTGGTAACGCACGGCATCGTCCGCGATGGCGTCTGCGACAGAGAAAAAAAAAAAACAAACATAAAAAACAAAAACATACAAATTCGGTTACTGTAAGTGTCTTTTATAGCTGACAACCTTGGAGATTATGACTCGACTGGCAAATCAGACTGTTATTAAAAAAAACAAACAAAAAAAACAACTTCAGATTTTATTGGCTGTTTATGAACCCTGGCTGAATGTTGTTGCAGGTAAAATCTCTGACTATTAAAACCCCTCAGTGCCTCTTTTGGTGCAGGCTTTTATTTAGATTTATGTAATGGCTATTTTTCTATGAACAATATTTAAAACTAAATAGCTTTTTTATTTTTTAAATTAAGGTTTCACCTTTACATAAGAGCATTAATTTTAAAAAGTTAGTAGAATAGAAAGATATTACAAATTCCCACGGAAATATAAATAGAAGAAGGGCTGAAAGACTAAAATATAAATTCTTTCCTGCTCCCAGCGCACATTTTCAAAAATCATATTTACTTTTAAGAGAATACATGTACACGCATCCATAAATATACAAGGCAAGTCATCCTTTTTCAAAGGCCCGACCTAGGTCACTAAATCCAAACACTGTCGTCCTCTTCTGAAGTGAACTGAGCCTACTGTACAGTTGCATAACAGCAAATCTCTCCCGTGGAGCAGCCCAGGGGCTGAGAGAGAACACGGCCCAACGGAGTGGCTCCCACTTGCAGCTGCATTCGACTGTGTGAACATGAAGCCGCACTTTGCTGCAAAGGAGCAGGTGTGACTTGCCGGCCTTCCCTGGATAAATAAAGACTAGGACAACTAAAAGAAAGGAGAAGGGGTGAAAGTTTTCTCCTCCCTGCGCTTGAGATGTTCGCTTGCCTGCTTCGTGTGTTGTTGCTGGCGTCATCGCCGTGGAGGTGAAGGAGGCGGAAACTCTCCCTGTGGAGTAATGAGCCTGGGTAGAAAAAGAAAAAAGAAAAAAGAAAAGAAAGAGGTGAAAATGATTTTTTTTTTTTTTTAATTACAGTTTTATGTTGTTGTTTTTCCTTTCAAGCACTGCTTCTACTTTTAATGTACACACATACGATGTTGGTTAACTTGTTGCGACTGTGGTTCAATTTGGTTTAACAAAAATATCGCATGAACCATTCAGGAATTTTCAGATGTTTGAATGTAACTGGACAAATGGCAGCTCTTCAGTTGTGTAGTCCAGTTGCGGCCCGTTCCCTCCTTCAGTCGTGACAAATGAAGCTGATAAAAGGACTGGAGTGGATTCAGAGTGTTGAAATTGCATCTGGTCGCTGTTTATAGGAACTTTTAATATACATTCCTAAGACGTGTTGGTGCAAACGAGTGTGGCGTCATTAGGCTGAAAAAAACAGAACAAACCTATCAGAGAAATGGCAAAAACTTTAGCAGTGGCCAAATCAACAATTTGATACATTCTTAAAAGAGGAATGAACTGGCAAGCTAAAATACCTTTCACAACATCTATTCAGGTCAAGAGCGCTCTCGAGGATGTAGGAGTGTATATACAGAGGGTTCCCCACAGGGTGCAAACCACTGGTCACACTCAAGAACAGAAAGGCCAGATTAGACTATTCCAGAAAACATCAAAAAAAAAACCAAAAAAAAAAAACCCAAAAACCCAACAACAACAAAAAAACCCTGAACAGGTCTGGAACAAGATTCTTTGGACAGATGAAACCAAGATTAAGTTGTACTAGAACGATGGGAAGAGAAGCGTATGGAGATGGAAAGGAACAACTCATGATCCAAAGCCACAACATCATCTGTCAAACATGACAGAGCCAGTGTTATGGCATGAGCTTGTATGGCTGCCAATGGAACTGGGTCACTGGTGTTTATTGATGATGTGACTGCTGGTAGAAGCAGCAGGATGAACTCTGAAGCTTATAGGACTATACTATCTGCTCAGATTCAGCCAAATGCTGAAGAACTGACCAGATGGAGCCTCACAGTACAGATGGATAAAGACCCAGAACACTCCAAAAGCAACAAGAGCTTCACAAAGAAAAAGAAACGGAACATTCCTCAATGGCCAAGTAAAATCACCTGACTTCAACCCTTCACTTACCGAAGACTTAACTGAGGGCAGAAAGACCTACAAACAAGCAGCAACTGAAGGCAGCTGCAGTTAAGGCCTCAAAAAGCATCTAAAAAAGGAAGAAACTCAGAATCTGGTGATGTCGATTGGTTCCAGACATCAGCCAGTCAGTGACTGCAAAGGACTTTAGTCCAAGTGTTAAAAATAATCCTTATAATTATGTTGGTTTCTGCAATTAATTCTGAGCCTTTAAAGTGATGGACTATGTATAAAGATGGCGGTAACTCCTCAATAGTTAATGCAATATTTTTGTCAAAGCCCTTGAGTCAAAGCTGACAGTCGACACTTCTATCACATCTTGACGGCTTTGCTTTGAATCCATTGTGGTGGTGCACAGAGGCAAAGTTATAAAAAAAAAAAAAAAAAAAAATTGTGTCTGTGTCCAAACACTGGACCTAATTGTATTTCCAAGATTAAGGAGCTTTCATGCTCAATTATTTAATGCTCTTTTAAGTGTAATAATGGGTCCACATTAGCACTGAGTCGTTTCATCAATTAGCCAGAGAAAAAAAATTAATTTGTAATACTCAAATTAATCTTTGAGGTCAAGCAAAAATGTCAAATATGAACCGATTTCTGAGTCTTAGTTATGTGAATTTGCCGCTTTTATTTTTTTAATTTCGTATACATATAAACAGTGTCTTTGGGTTTAAATTGGTACAATTTAAAGACCCTGCGCTCAGGGATGGGAACACCTGATTGAGTTTCACAGTCTTCCAACATAGACTAAAATCAACAGATAAATAGTTAATTAAAAAAAAACAAAAAACAAACTCATAATTTGCCACCCTTCATTTTTTACTAATCCCCATTGTGAAATTTTCCAACGGAGATCAGCATCGGCCAAATGTGCCACAGCAGGTTTTCTGATCAAGAGGCGCTTGAAAAAGGACAGAGACCTCCTCATTAAAGGGGCCTGGAGCGGCACCCTCCCGTTGAGGGATAATCTTCACTCCACCACGCCTCTCCAGCCAAATACCCCAATGCCCCGACCCCCCCACCCCCACCCCACAGCTGCACTTAGCGGTGCATCGAGTGCAAACAGGCTTAATGACAGTCCCTGCAGGTTCTGTATGATTAAGAGAACAGCCCCCCCACCCCCCACTTCAGCTTAGAGAGTCTTCTAAGATCTTATAATTAAGGGGCATTGGAGATGTTTTAAGGTTGTTTGAACTTAAATTACAGTAGAATACATTTGCTGAATGGCAACTGCACCTAAATATACCACAAACAATGTGGTGAGAGAGGGGGAGTTATTTAAAAAGGTATAGTCTGTGATTCTGATCTAGAATACTCTGTCAAATTCATTGACTATCTCCCCATTGTCTGCTAGCAGTTCACTCTCTGTGTGCACTGAATAAATAAATAAATAAATAAATAAATAAATAAATAAACAAACAAACAAACAAACAAACATCCGGTGTTCCTACACAGCCCTGATTGAAAATGAGAAACAAACAAACTGGCTCGGAACGAGTTACAAAGCAATATTCCAGCCAATCAGCAGCGGGTGGTTGCTTGGTGTTTATGTGTTGGTGGGTCTGGCACATGCTAATGAACGGGGGTACTCCACGACGTCATCGCATCGTTGAGAAGGAGAGGTGGGCGAGAAACAGGAGAAGGTCAGAACAATCAAAAATTGAAAAACAACTGCTATGATGAGGTGAGGGCGAAGAGCCACGTTAACGTCCGCGAGTCCATCCAACAGCGGAGAGTTAAAAGGCATGAAGAGGAATGTGGAGGTTGCTCTCTCTTTGTTTGAGTGGTTTGTAAAACATTAGTTTCGCAATAACCAGTTGGGGTTAGCTGCATTCACATGTGTGTGCCCAGTAAAGTTAAATTACTTTCTCACTGACATTCGGCTTCTTTTCTACTTTGCTAGAAAGTAGCAAAATATGACACTGGTGTGGTGTTCGCTACAGTAGCAGGTGAGTTGTGAGTGTCGCTGTCCAGAACCAGTGTGCTGGCTCCTTGTATCAAAATGCACATTTTGCCATCCTCATTAGGCTCTAACCTGTCACTCTAACCTGTCACTGAAGTTTTTTTTACAAACAATCTTAGCAACTTAGCAACTAACACTTGCTAGTTTCTACTCCATTGTGTTTTGGGTTCTGTCTTTGTGTTCATGTTGTTTATTTGATGACATTTTATAGTACAATAATTGTTATGCTTCAGCTGAAGGAACGTGTATCCACTTCCAGTCTATATAAGATGCTCTAGGTTCTGCCATATTTCTCTTCTGCTCATCCAGCCTGGCTGGTAGCGGGCTGGCACTTCTGAGGGAGCATCGAAGTGGCCTTCTCCAGAATTGCATGCACCTCCTTTAATACAGGAGCGCAGCAACTCGGGCAAAAAAAGAAAGCGGGAAAAGCAAAAGTATTTTTTCAAAAGCTCAGGTCTACTCTGCAGCCCTGGTCTGGCGTTCTTCTGCTCCAGTTCTCATGAAGACGCATGAAAGCACAGACTTTACCTTGCGCGCTCTGGCCTGACCTATATATTCCCCGTTTCTCTCCGACACTGTCAGAGCGTCACCTCGGCTGTGAACCTGGGGCGGCGTAGGAAACGGGACATGGCGCAGCATCACAGCAGAGACGATCAGAGATGAGGTGACGGTCCCGTTCTGAGCGAATAAGACTTCACCCCCCCCGCGCCATCGGTTATTCAAAGACGCGGTTGCGGTGGAGGCGTGACCGCAGTCAACCTTTCATCTGTGGTTCTGTTTCTCCCCCACAGTTAAACCTGACTTACAATGACTGAGGGCAGACCTGTAGGAAGGTTACACCAACAATCCAGATAATAATAAACCTGCTGCTTATTTAAAAAGGACCTTTTTACTAATCATATTTCTCAGTCAGGCTAATATTTTAGACCTTGACATGTTCTTACTGCATGGATCTATTGATATGTATTTGGCGCCCTCTTGTGTACAAATTAAAACTTGTAGTTCATCGCCAGGTGGGAAACCCTCTTAAAATGCCACAGCAACACAACTGAGGAGCCGATGTTGCTTCGATCAATAATTCAAAGAAACAGAGGTCTACAAGTGCAGTGGCTTTAAAAACAAAACAAAAACAAAAACATCTTGTTTTTGGAAAAAAGCCAAAAGAGAAAAGCCGAGGAAAAAAAGCCGGTAAGTTGACTGAGTTGGAAGGGTCTTTTCAAATTGTCAGTTCCAATGTCAAGAAGGATCTTAAGTACTAAAATTTTCAGCCGATGTGGACAGGAAGTCTCAAAAAGGCTGTGGATTAAAACTATAAATCTCTTACATACCCTCGATGACAAGTGAGCAAACAGAATAAAGACAAAAATAAAAATAATCCTAATGTGATGTTTAACTGATTTTGGTGGGGGAAAAAAAAATTGCTTTTTTTTTTTTTATTGCCTCTTCCAGGCGGTTCAACCTTTATCCGACCTAGTCCTCCAGTCAAAGGGAACCGGTGATTTTTGAGCAGTCAAACATGAAATTAAAAGCTACAAGGAGCCTAATGAGAATCTACAATGAGGACTCAAAGACCTCACGCTCGCCAACTGGCTCTAATTCTCTGCAAGCGAATGATGAATTACGGAATCCACCAGACATTTCAATGTTAATGTGGGCATTTGAGCAGATAAAAATTACAATTAAATATAGTCAGAGTTTGGCCACTGTATTATCATCACCCAGGGTCTGGGGATTTGAACCAGCAGCTGTCGGGTGATAAGCTCCCACTACCTTGAACAATACAATCATCTAAGCTGTGAGTCTGTGTGTGTGTATGTGTCTTATATTTTAACTAAGCTCTATCTTAGTGCTTCTTGCTTCTTCAGTTCATAATCCTCTCTCCCCATCTTGCAGCTTTCAACAACTTTAGCATTTAGTTAGGTTTTCTTACGGCATTTAACTTGTCCGTCTTCTTGGCTTCTGGCTCCTTCATGGTGGAGGCTAGGAGCTGGTCTCCCTTGTACTCTTTATAAAGCTCAGCTAACGTCTCCCTGGTCTCCAGGTTGGTGCTCTTCAGGTGGTACGCTGGGTCCAGCTTGGCCTTTTCCTCATCTGAAACCATGCAAGAGGAAAGAAGAAAAAAAAAGAGGAAGCAGAAGGAAATGGTTTAACCACAGCACTTTTAAATACCGTGAAGACTTAACTCTGAAGGAATTTTAACCCTGATTCCTGATTAGAACTGAAAAAAACAAACAACTCCCCCCAAAACAAAACAGAATTCCAAATCACAAATCAGTTAATTTTAGAAATGAAACCTAACAATTCAATTACTCACCTGGATCCAACACCTTCAGGTTGTTTTTCACATGGAAGAAGTTGGAAACATTGAATTTATCCAGGTTTGTGGGGTCCTATGAAGACAAAAACAAAAACCAAAACAAAAAAAAAACCAAAGTCACCATCAGGGCAGAGGCTCCTGGTCCTTAAATAATGTGCTTTTAACTTCACAAACCACAATGAAGCAACATCTCACCTGAAGTGTTATTAGGTCCTTTCTGGTGAAGGGTTCGTCGGTCAGGAGATCTTTAAAACTCTTGGTCTTAATGTTGAGTTGCTCAACAGACTGAGTGGAGACAGAAATACTTAAGAAAACCAAAACCTCACATACCAAAGTCATTACTTTAACTGAAAGGGTAAAAGTATATAATTTTATTTCATTTTAACCATTTCCCAGTAGCATTATGATATAGAGCTCTGATCATTTTCTTCAATAGAGATGATTATGAAAAAAAAAAAAAAGGCAAAGGCAAAAAGGCATTTGTCAAATTTTATCCATAAAACATGTGAACTTGTCATGTACGCTGTGTAACCCTCAATTTGTATGGAAGAAACATTTGTTGTGCACGGCTACTTCAGAGTTTGATGTACGGTGGCGTCTTGTGAGACCATGTGGGCCGAGCATCTGCACTGTATCACACTGAAATCCAAATCAGCAACATCTTTGTGTGTGCGTGTGTGCGCGAGGGTGTGCGTTTAATTTTAGACGCTGATCTGTGTTACAGAGACTATTTATACGAGGATCAATGCGGGAAGAGCACGGGAGTTCACCGACCTCGTAAGAATACACGTTGCCGGTGACCTTGTTGGTGACGATGTGAGAGTTATTTGTGAAGACGTTGTACAGAACAGGGCAGTGGTACTTTCCTAGAAAGCAATGAAAAAAGAAAATAAATAAAATCAGTGGCAAGCAAAGCAGCAAAGTAACTCCTAACCTGCTGCCACAGGCTGAAAACTTGTCTCCTCCAGAAGTCAAAAAGTACTTCATGTAATGCGCCCCCCCGAACTATATCAACTCTCCCACATATCCCTCCTCCAACTTTTGCTCTAATTTGCTCTTAACTTTCCCCCAAAAAACTCCTTAGGCCCTAACAAGCGGCTCTCACAAGGCACTGCAGTAACATAAGTTTGGATTTGACCTTTTTATTACCAAACTACCGCTGATTTTGATGGTCTTGGGTCTTGGAAATTAAGCTTATTTCCCCCCTAATGTCAGGATCAACTTGCTCCTTGTTGCTATGGGGATCTTTTATGGTTAAATTAAATTAAACTAAACACTTTTATTTACCATCATTGTTCTTGGCAAAGTTGAGTTTGATGAGAGACTTAGCTTCCAGTTTCTGTGGAGAAAGATATAGAAACGGAGGTGTTAGTGTGCAATCGTAAAAATAATGGGACCAAATTTATTTTCCCAAAACAGAGTGGGACATTTCAAGAACATCTAATGCAGACCATCCGCTAGAATATTTCAACTAGATGAATGCAGAGCGCTGAGTGTAGAACCATTCTACACTCAGCGAGCACTAAAACTGAGTAGTTCCTCCCTTTGCTTTTAAAAACAGCCTCAATTCTTCGTGACATTTATTTCTCAAAATGCTGTAAACTTTCCTCTGAGATCCTGCTCCATGTTGACGTGACGACATCACATCAATTTCTGCAGATTAATCAGATGCACTGTTCTACTACATTCCAAAAATTGTTCTACTGGATCCAGATCTGGACATTGGGGAGGCAACTGAAGTTCACTGAACCCACTAACTGATTCATGTTTTTTCCCCCTATTCATATTTGATGTGAACATTGACTGAAGCTCCTGGCCTGTATCTGCAGGATCTTATACACTGCACTGCTGTCACATTGCTGATTGGATAACTGCTTGAATAAGCAGGTGTATAAGTGTTCCTGATAAAGTGCTCACCGAGTGCATAAACGTGTGTGTTGGGAGATGCGTAACAGTGTGGATTTTACTTAAGTGGAAATTAAAGGAGTAAACTGGAGATTAAGGGCTTAAAGTCTAACTAGCTCTGATGAATTTTTTCAGTTAGTTTTACATGATAGCAATACTCTATATACAACTGGCCCGGTATTTCACTCAATTAGAAAGAAAATTAAAAAAAATATATTTTTAAAATTGATACTTAGAAATATAAATAAATAAATAAAAAGTCAAGACTTTGCACATTGGCTAAAAAAAAAAACAAATAAACAAAAAAAAAAAAACATTTAAAACTTTTAAACTTCTTAGTTATGGTTACGACTAATGACTTTCATAATTGATCAATTTTTAACTATATTCTCTATTAATCTGTAAAGCGTTTCAGATAGAGTATTAGATATTGAATTTACAATGTTGTAAAACAGAGAAATGCAGCAAATCCTATTTATTATTAATTTTCAGTTCAACAGGCTGATCATCTGAGTCCTATTCTGATGTAACTTCATGATATACTTGTTAATATTTCAACATCCAAACAGCTGCAGAAACTGTGTCAACATAGTGGTAAATAAATGACAGTATATAAATGGGGCAATTACAAGGAGAATTGACTGTTTTCTTACCTCCCCGGAGATCGGGTTAGTACCATACTTCTTGATCCACGGAACAATGCTCCTAAAACAGAAGGTAGAGAGGAAGTGATTTTTTTAAGGTCAAACCAGGATGAATCCTATAAAAACATGTTTGGGCATTAACAATTTTCTTTTTTCTTCGTCTGTTTATTGTGACTGCTTGAGTTGAGAGGCAAATTATAGATTTACAGAAAAACCATCAAAATCATCTGTACAGTCCCACCACTACCAAGGCAGAACAAGCACTAAGCTGGTGTTCCTGTGCCTTTTTTTTTTTTTTTTTTTTTTTTAAATCAGCATCCTCTACTTGCAGAAGGTCAAAGACGATTCCCTCCTCCGTGCAGACAGGATACTCAAATGGCTGCAGGGACAAGCTGGAATGTTTCAGAGAAAAAAACATTGAGTCAAAAAGACACAAATCATGTAAAATTTACAATTACTCTGAAAAAACCCACATTCAGCTATGAATTTTAGTGTCAATCCAGCTTTTCCACATCTCTGCAATATACAGTACTGTTGTCACATATCATACTACTACTAGAATAGCAAGACCTGAATTTTTAATTTAATGGCAAACTTATGAAACCTATACAACAGACTTAATGCACGTCTCCTGTGGATTGAAAAAAAGTCTCTTCTTACCTGCAATGGTCAAATGGAAGCCGTCTGAAGTTTGCCTGCGGGATCTCTGAAAAGGAAAATCATAAAGACAACTTAAAAAAAAAAAGAAAGAAATCAAAAATCAAATTTCTTTCATTTCCATTCATACACAGGACACTAGATAGTTATTTGTGGAAGTGTAGAAATAAAATAGTTCTAATAGCTTCTATTAAAATTTGTGTAGTAGTACACAGTGAGTGGTCAGTTTATAGACCCTTTGTACAACAGACTTAATGAACATCTAACAGCAGGAAAAGTACAGGTGTTATTGGCTGCATTCCACATTGTTGTATCAGTTCCATGGCTCTGCTACTGTGCATGCTGGCTCACAGTCAGATCCACTTTTAATGTAATTCATAGCACCTGTTCATAGCATCTCCTGTTATGATTTGTTAAAATGTCTGCCAGAAAAAAAGGGTCCATTAGGCCAAGTTAAATCAATAGGTCACAGCGTGGGGTTCAGGGTTCAGCCCCCCCCCCCACAGGGAGACACAAGATGATTAACAGGATAGGAAAGTGGAGGGGGGGTAGTTTGGCTTTTTGGTGTATATAAAAGTTACAATTAAACAATAAAAAGAAAATCATTCTTGGTCAAAACTGATGTATGCCACCCTTGGTGGTTTAACCACCATGGGCAAGTTTCACAAAATAATAGCACCTGTGTGAAAAAGTTTGGACACCCCACCATTTGCAATAATTCAGGACTTTATTAAATCATCAGACCCCAATTGACTTGTTAGGGCTTGTGCAGCAGGTCAAGAATTGCCACTGGGAGATGTCAACTGATGACAAAATCTGACTCTTAAAAACTTGTGGTAACATTCAACAACTTCAGGCTCCTCTGGGCAACTGACAGTCTGAAAATGAAGTTAATTGATACCTACGAACCAGGGAAGGATCTAAAAAAGAAATCAAGGTGTTTCAAGTTTGAGATGTCCTCTGTCTGAAATGTTATCAGTAAATGACAGTTTAGGGGAACTGTGGAATTCAGAACAGGATGTGGAAGACAAGGAAAACTTTCGATAAAACCACAGGTCTGTTGTGCAGAGGGCAAAGCAAATCCCCCCATATGACTGCAGATGAGCTGTAGGAAGATTAAGCTGATGCAGGAGTGGTGGTGCACCGCTCCAACTGTGCACACACAGGGAAGAGTCATCACAAGGACCCCTGGCCTGGGACCTCATCCCAAAAATCGCTGTCTGAAGTCTACAAAAGGAACATCTGGATAAAATGAAATAATCTTGGAAACAACTGCTGTGGACAGATGAAGTGAAAACTGAATTTTTTTTGGGCCACAATCCCGAAAGGTGTTTGGTGGAAAAAAAGAGCAGCATTTGATGAAAACAACAACCTTCCAACTGTTGAGCATGGGGCGGACATATTAGGAAACATTGCGCTGATTTCACTAAACATCTAAAAACCTGGATGCAACTGTTCTGTAGACAGTCAAGAAATTGAAAATAAAAAGGGGTTGACTTCTACAACAGGAAAATCTTCCCATGCAGACCTCTAAATCCACCAAGAACCACTCTAAGTATCACAAGCTGAAGCTGTTGGAGCGGCTCTCACAGTCCTTCAGACATGAACATCACTGACAATCTGTGGGAAGATCGTTAACATGATGTGTGTGTAGGACAGGCTAAAACATCACACCTGAAGTGATCTGCTGGAAGAGTCAAGCCTTTTAGCTGCTACAAAAAGTGTTTACAAGCCCATGTATCTGCCAAAGAGGGGTCACCAAGTACGGACAAAGTGGAATGCCCCAACATTTACACAGGCCATGTAAAACAACTGACAAAAAGAGTTTTAATGTAAAAGAAAAACCCAGTGAATAAATCAAACAGCTGTGATGCGTTCAAGTCTGTTTTATTCAGGTATCGTTAAGATCGCAGCGGCTAAAGGTTTGAGAAACACTTAAAAAAAAACAACTCACCTGCTCGTTTCCCTCCGTAAAAGTTCGTATACTCTGTACATGTGATGTACCTGCAAGGAGGATAAAACACACTCTCACTGATAAATGAGGGAAAGATGACGAATAAACATTATATAAACGTGTAATTGTAGGGTTCGTTTGCTAGCTCGTTAGCACACAGCATTAGCTTGCTAAGCTGACAACAACAAACAAACTCGCTTCGGCGTTGCTGTGTATTGTTCAGTATAACTTTAATACTTACATTTTGTCCTTCTGGTGCTGTCGCTTCCCCATTTTGAGTTTTTACGCGGGTCTGACAGATTATCTCCGGTAAAACGACTCTCACGAAAAAGAAAAACACACAACCTGTTCGCCTTTTCTCTTCCTGTTTATGTTCTTATTCGTCGACCTAATTAACGGCAGTTCACCTATGACAGCGTCGCTCTGCTGCCTCCTACTGGAAGAACGGTTGAACAGATGTATCTCTTGAGGGACAAAAATATGTTGTTGGGCCTCTATTAACCTTCACTGTACATATCTGTTTCATCATTTCCCAGAAATCAACCAATATTATTAGTATGAATTCTTAGTCAATTAGCATACATTGACCAAATTAACAACTAATTAGTTATTTTTAAGCAAAAAATGACAAAAATGCATTAGTAGCACCTCCTCAAATGTAAATGTTTGCTAGTTTTCTCATTTTTTCTATGACATTAAACTATGACATTAAAAAAAAAAATAAAAAAAATAAATATTTTTTTTAATATATATAATTGTTTGATTGTTGGTCTGTAACAGGTCAGAAAATAATGAAAAAAATCCATTGCTATTCCCTGAAGCCTAAGGTCACATGTTCCAATGTTTGTTTTTTTTCTTAAAGTTCTCCTATTAGGGATAATACCTTCTTATCTTAAACACCTGACACAGCAAAAAAAAAAAAAAACAATTTGATGAAACACAAATGTATAAAAAGAAATAAGCTCAATATAAACTGAACTATTCAGAGCCCCTCTATGAGAGAGGGGCCACAGGATGGAGGGTGGAGGACCCATCATAGTTGACACAGTACTTCAAAATTCAAATGAAACAGAGTTTTCCTGAGGCTCATGAGCCCCTGGGGTCCTAATCCATCCTTGCTCTCTGACTGTTTATCCACTTCAAGCAAACCTGAAAATTCTTATATGCATCATAATGACGTGAGTTGAATAGTTAAATATACATTAGGTATAAAGTGTTAGTTTTGTTCTGATTCAGCTAAATATCCCAACACTTTCTAACTGTAACAGACCCCTGAAGCTTATGATTTTTTTGAACAGCTTTCCTGAATCCGAATCCCTGAGATTTATTTTTCCTCTCCATTAGAAATATTCAGAACTTTTTCAGCTTTATCTGTCTCAATGCTCTTATCTTCACTCTACCTGCATAAAATAGATAAAATGGCCCCCGGAAATTGTAATAATAATTAGTGAAATACACCATATGACAAGCTCATTTATCATTTGTGAGGGAATCTGTTCAAGAAAAACCCTTAAAAACTCCAGTTTTATCCGATTTTTCCAAGGATAAATTGGGGCAACAACTGGCTCGTTGGTCTAGGGGTATGATTCTCGCTTAGGGTGCGAGAGGTCCCGGGTTCAAATCCCGGACGAGCCCATTGAGTTGAAAAATTTTGTGAAAATGTAACACCCTAAACTACACGTTAGAACTATGGCAGAATATTCATTAACATTTTAACTAGATGTGTCCTCAGTGTGGGGGTCTGTGTAAAGGACAGAGCTTTATTAAGAAGTGTGTGTGAGTGAATGTGACATATGATGTAAAAGTACCTTGAGTGGTCAATAGGACTAGAAAAGTTTAGGCATCGTGTTAATTTGCACACTGAGTGCTGGTAATCCCATGAAATCTAGTTTTAATGTTTTTTGGTTTCTCTTAGTTCTCTTTTTCTCAACCAGCAATAGAACATTTTTTCGTTAAGCTTCAAAGTGGAACCACTTAACTAACTTGACAAAAAAAAAAAAAAACAATTCAGAATAAATTAATCTACAATAAGTTTATTTTTTTTCTTGGCATTGACTCCATTGAGGGTCTTCTCACAATTATGGCTAACCATTTACTTCTTCTAACAAGAGAAGCGAGCAAACAGAAAGCAGTCAGAGGCACGAGGCCTGGTCCGGGTGGTTAGTAACGTGTGGTAATGTGAAGCAGGGAGTACATTCAGATTGCCTGTTTGCACGTGTGTCCCTCTGAGGTGGGTGACGAATTATACACGTACCACTGACTCCCCTTTTTCCCCCCAAAAAAACACAGAAGAGTAAGGAATTAAAAACACGAAGCAGGTGGATCCATCATAAGCAGGAATTGTACTTCAATTAAAACCCTTTATAGATAATGAAAACTTTGGAGCGACGATGTTTGTGTATTGAAAAAAAAAAAAAGTACAGGTCAGCGACAGCAGCACCACCTGCATACCTGAGTTACAACCGGCTCTCGCTCCCCTCATCGCTCAAAGCAGCTTCGGCGGCGTATGAGGAGAACCGCACCGAGTCGGAGAGGACAAACGACCCCCGATCACAAAACTGTGGACGTCACACCGTGCCCCCAGGTCGCACGACAGACAACTCAGCGTGGCAAGCAAATGTTCTCATCCTTGGCACTTTATCGGTCAGGCGGAACCAACACTTTGACAACAAAAACAAAACACAAAAGGCTCGGTCACCAGACACTTACCTGTTACTGACAGACAACGCATGATATACATTTTTATTAATGACAAAAACCAAAAAAACAAAACAAAACAATGAACAGTTTGTTGTTGTGAATATATTCACAAGAAAATAAAGGGGCTGAAGAGCTGGACGTATGCTGGCCCATTAAGTGGATAGTAGTTGGGTTTTGCTTGAAAAGTGCAGTAATGCGTAGAATTCTTCTTATGGAGCAAAAAAAACCAAAACAAAACAACCCCCCCCCAAAAAACCCCAAACCACAGTTCACAGCGTTGTTCCCTTCAAGAACAGTTCATATAAACGGTAAACTTGTGTCCTGAAAAATTAAAACGAGGATTTTCTCCAGTCTGCGGTTTGCTAAAAACAGTCTGTCAGTGTTCTGGTGAAAAAGGGAGAGGAGGGAAAAAAAAAAAAATCATCGCAAATCCATCATCGACACGGTGTCATTGGTGATGGTGACATGTCCGGCGTGCTGGAGAGGAGGAAAGAGAAATGAGTGGTTAGAGTCTGTTCACATGGACAGAGAGCGAGCTGCAATGCAGGACTGGTTGCACAAGGAGAAAAAAAAAATTAAAAATTTAAATTTGAGAAAAAAAATTTAAAAAGAGAACCAATTAATGCTGGCCATTACAGAAAAGGTATATAAGGTTTGGTTTAATTTGTGCCTTTACAATCCGACTGGACAGAGTAAAACAAAGTAGATGCCCTTTGACCTCATAGGCAACAGAGAAAGACAGCGGAGTGTCTGCAGGGTTCTTTGGGTTAAATTTCAGACCTTTTTAAATACTTTTTTAATACGATGTACAATGAAATTTAATAACTGTGTTACAGTCACACCGTCCAAACTATGAGAGTATGATGGGAAAAACCCGGTAGTGACAATGTGGCCTCTATGATTTGACCTTGACCAGGATGAGCAGTTAAAAATGGCTGTATGGGTGAACCACATCTATATTATTTCTACTGGAAGATCTGTCCCCAAACTGTACAATGAAATTTAAACTTCTGAAGTTGTTTTTTTTTCAATTGTTTTTTAAAATTTGGTTTACTTTGGGACATTTGTCTCTGAAGAGAAATGCTACTCTTGAGTTTTTCAGTGCAGTTAACACCATTGACAGACTTTAATCCACCTCCATTTAACTGCACTAAAAACTTGGACCTGGAAAGGCACCATTAGAAGCAGGCGAGAGGAGATATTTTCAGTGATCAGACCCATTAAAAACAAAAGATAAAAAGTTGGCCTGGGACCTACAATTATCTGACGTACTCCCAGTGCAATTTCCCCTTTGTCAGGAATTTCCTCGAGACAGGCAAACCATGCACCAAGAGTCAAGAACATGACACGTGCCTTCATCAATAAAAGAAACCAGTTTGTGTTCAGAGCAAGTGAAGAAGTGAGTGTCCATTGTGTAATGGCCTCAGAGCAGAGACACACTCACTGTAAAAAGAGGGGGGTCTTTGCTGTGAGGGTGAAAGCCTTTCTGTTTACACGTGGAGATCTCGTCCGTCCCTCGGTCCGTCAGCCTGAAGTAGCCGATCCTGGGAAAAATGACAACAACCACACACAGTTGCGCGTCAGCAAAGAGAGGGACTGAGGAAAATATGACGGCAGTGAAAGCCATCAGTGGGGAGAGTCGAGCTAAAAAAAATTAAATTTAAATTTAGTTTAAAAATCGAATCGTCTATAATGATGGGACAGTGGCGGGTTGGCGGTAACTCACTCGTTGAACTTGGGCGAGCAGACGATGGCGATTGCCTCAGGCAGCATCATCTGGTAGGAGCAGTGTGTGTGGAGGTCGACGCTGGACAAAAAGGCCGTCTGGGTGGGGTGGGTCTGGGGAAAAAGGAAAAAAAATGAAGCGTACAACACCGCAACGTGACGCCATATTGTGTCCTAAGGATGATTTATTAACAACACTGAGCTTCACGGTGCAAGTTTTATGCCTGAATGTACATGAGCGATAATAAACCAGGCACATCAATAGAGTAAATTAATCATGTGAATGTGATATTATAATACCTTACAACCTGTGGTTACAAGGGCTTTGTAACAGTTGATAGTCTACTGTTAGTGTATATTAACTTTTATAGAATTATATCTTAACAATAGCAATGAACACTGAAATATCATGTTATGATTTTCCAAGCCTATATTGCACCAAGTACCAAAATGAGTGAAGCATTTTGTTTTTGTTCCCTTTTGTTTTTCAAAAGGCAGAGAAGGATTAGCTTGTGCCCCTCAGAGCAACTGCTCCTGTGATCGTCACTCACATGTATCCAGCCCAGGGTGATGAGATCGTACTGGTCCTGTATGAGGAAGAGTTCCTCTTCGTTCTCCGTGTCACAATAGTCCGGGCCGCCACACTGCTTGGGCACGATGACGTGGGTCACGGTGAAAGCGTTCCTGGTCTGGAACAAAAAAAACAACAACACACGCACACACAAGTGTGCACACGCACAAAAAAAGCTTCACACACTGTTATGACCCAAGATCCAAGGATTCTCATCTGAACAAAATGAACAGAGTAGTGACTGGTTTGCCACAGGCAAAAAGAAAAAAAAAAAAAACCCACAAAATACCCAGTCATGCTCATAAAACAAGTGAAAGGAGCTTTGAGTTAAACCGATCAGCAAATGAGCCTCGTACATTTGGGAAAAAAAAAAAAGCCCCAGCTGATTGGAGGACAGTGAGAGAAAGTGTCAGATTGTTTTGTGCTCAACCCACCCACCCAACCCCTTCAGGCTGGGGGGTCAGCTGATGTCCCAACATCATTCAACCCCCCCGGTCCAAATTCCTGACACATTCATAGCCTGATAAATACCAATTACCAACACTGAGATGCAGAATTCCTCTTTAACCGTCTCAGGTGAGTAAATTCAATATAACTTTAGTTTCACTGACGATTAAGGCTACTAATTTAAAAAACAAAACAAAACAAACAAAACACAGCTAAAAACATTTTATCAACACCTCATTTGTACTCATTTTTGTGTTTCCTGCAACAGGAAGTAATCAGATGGGGGTTTTAATACTGGTAGTTCAACAAAGCCCCCTCCCAGGGTCTTACCAGTTTGCCACACAGGATGCCACAGGTCTCCACGGCTCGGCTGGTGTTGGCCTCGGCCAACCTCAGGAAGCTCCGGCAGAGTTCAGCGGGAACAGCCAACTGCCGAAGGGCATCCACCATGGTATCTGCACAGACCATGAAGAGTGATACACAGGAGTCGAAGCGCAAAGGTTAGATTCCTGTGATGCTCCAAAACGAGGCATGGTGTAAACAGGAAATGAAGGAGGTCGGGGGGAAAGAAATCAGCTGAGGAGAATAAATGCTCTAAAGAGGGAGTGGGGGTGGTCTTTAAATCCCTTGGGGGGGGGGGGCAGCCCCACTCGTGTCACACAAAGGGATTAACTCACTGTTGTTGCCCGGGCTGGCCAGGGACCCAGGCTTGAGCGACCGGTCGAAGGTAGGTGGGGCAGCGGCGGGCGTGCCAACAGTCACGGGAGGATAATTGTACTGGTGATTGTACAGGTCCCCAGACAGGCTCTGTGGGGGGTTGGGGGATTAAAAAAAAACGAGGCATGGTGTAAACAGGAAATGAAGGAGGTGCGGGCGTGCCAACAGTCACGGGAGGATAATTGTACTGGTGATTGTACAGGTCCCCAGACAGGCTCTGTGGGGGGTTGGGGGAGACTGTCGGGGGGCCCTGGATGCCCGGAATGAGGGGCGCGTCCACAGAAGGCGCGGAAGGCGTGGCAAACTCAAGGAGCACGCGCTGGCGCTCCTTCTCCAGCTCCTGGCGGCGGATCATCTCCTCGAAGGCACTGAACTGCTCCTGCTCCCGCTGCCGCCGCTGCATCTCGGCCACGCGCTCCCTCTCGGCATCCAGCGCCCGCTGTCTGGACTGCTCCTGCGCCAGGGCGGCCTCTTCCGCTTTCTGGGCACGGGGTGGGGGGGGCAAACACAATCATGTGGATGCAAGTTTGAGTTTCGGCAGGTGGTGTGAGAAGATTCGGCAGATGGTGTGAGAAGAGACAAAGCCAAATTGTGTTGCTGATGTTATCATCTACAGCTGCAGGTTTGTCAAAGAATAATTCATGTGAGCTGTACGTCGAAATGAATGTGTTTCATTCACTGTAATAAATGACGCCAATGTCAATGTTATTGTCTTGCCTCCATTCAGCGTCTGACAATGAATGGCGGCCTCCTTTCATTTCAACCATGGTATGCAGTTGCTGTGCAGCTGGTTAATATTTCACCCCATTTACAGTGTAGACAACACACTGTTCAATCCATGTACAGTGAACTATGCCCTTTACATGTGTATAAGAGCTTTTTTGCCAAGTATTTCTTTTTCTCAATGTGTAATAATTTAAGGATATAAATCAAAAAGGTAAACATAAGGAACTGAAAACATATAATAATGTTTTAGGAGGTGGCAGACACTTCACCTTCTTAACCAGATACTGAGCATAATCTTGTTCAAATCTCCTCAAGAGGGCTTTTTTCAGGATCTCGGCTTGAGGAAATGCGACGTCCTTCAGTTTCTGTGGAGGGAAGAAAATCGAGATAAATGTTAGGCTGACAAACATTCTTGAAAAGTGATTAAATTAGGTTTGACAGCACAGGAATGAACACTGTCTACGCACCTTTAGTGTGTCCTTCTTTTCAGGGATGTTGGCGGTCTTGTAATCCCGATGCTTGGGAAGTTTTTCTATAAAGAGCCTTCGTAAAAGGAGAAATTCTTGTTGTATTACTGAATGTCTGCACCAAGAATCATTATTCATAGCCGTGGACTAGAAATTCAGAGATGTGACAGACTGCAAAGAGTTTTGCTTGGTGGGCGTTTTCCAAAATAAAATCTTCCACTAAGTGCTCTTTGTTCAGTTGAATTGTCACAAAACTGAGGCATGGAAGGTCAACAACAATATGACTTGAATCGATTTTTGAAAATTACTCAGCCCTTTTCAGGAAAACAGGGAGACTAATCTAGAGGAAGGTCTTTGTCTAAACCCTCTTTTTTATATGTCCTCTCAATGCCACGTAACAGATTTAATGTATTTATTTCTTAATCCAAACTCTGCGGGAAAAGACAAATCGGTCTGAAGAACAAATTAATAAATACCTGAATAGTATACGAATGAAACGATTATTCTTACGTGATATATTTATTGTAAAGGACGAAGGCGTGTTCGATGTTGCCCTCCTCCGTGTAGATGTTGGCCATGCGGATCATCTCCATGCCGGAGCGGAAGTAGCGGCGAGGGGGCACGTCGTCATTGACCTCCACCGTGCTCCCCTTCTTGGTCAACGCACGCACTCGCTCCTCCGGCTGCAGACTGACGTCGGTGTGGTCGGCCATCGCGACAGCTCAGCCTGGAACACTGGGGAGAAAGGCCCGGTATTTAACAGTGCTCTCTGTGGAACTCTGCAGGGTCAGACCTGTTTTGATAAGGCTGAAGAAAACCCATGTGCCTGTCGGAAAAGCTTCTGAACACTAGATCCTTTGGCATTTTTTGCAGGGTTTGATAACTTCATAATCAAAGTGTTGGCTCATCTAAATAACAAAAATAAACTTAAAACTTTTTTTTTTTTTTTTTTAAATCCGTCAAGGTGTCTAGCGATGCAGATATTTTCAGCATCAACTATTAAGTTCGTATTGTGTTCGATCTCTAAAATTTTCTCCATCGACCCAGAATAATCAAGGTGAAATTTGTTTTAAGCAGGTTTTTTTTTGTGTGTGATTTCAGTGAATTGCCCCTTTAAGCACCTTACGCAGACAACATACTGTATATATTTATCTTAGAGTTGATGTCAAACACTGTGTGTTTATAAGACACGTTTTCTTACATTGTTAATGCTTTTTAAAAGTGTAATCCACATTTTTGGAAATTTCACAATAAGGGAAACAAGGAACCTTGTAATTCTGATAGCTTGCGTTTTCTCTGTTGTGACCAATTTTTTTTCCCATCATGACTGCTGACGGAGGCTGAGCACCTTCCAACATTGACCAAAATCTTTACAAGGACATAAGAATGAGAACGCAATCCAATCCTAATGAGAAGAGTTAAAATAGATATTACTAGTCACAAAAATTTCAGAAAACACCCCCCCCCAAAATCTGAGGCATTTCTGGTTGGATATTATTATTGTTTTCTACAATACAAGGTATTTATTATGAATTTATAATAACATTGCTGGGAATCTGACAAATCGTGCTGAAATACTGATCATGGAAAAAATATTTCAATATCCTGCTGAATATCCCTCATAAGCTGGAACAAAGAGGCAGTGTCCCTCTCCTCATGGCCTGGATCGAGGCTGTATAAAGAGTCGCTCTGAAAATCACTGGCTGAGTATAAAAAAAAAAAAAAAAGAGCAGTGACTCCGCTGGGAGGCTCCCATGACTTCGGGCTTTCTGCTCCCTAGCGTATTGATCCAATGAAGTCAAGTTGCGAGAGGGCTTCATCAGCATGCTGACTAACGGTCGGGTCAGCTCGCATTGATCGGACCAGCAGCGGCTCCTTGGCTTGTGTCTCAGCCCCGTGGAAAATGCTGCATGTCACAAGAGGACCCAGAGTTAGCGGGTCGGACCCTCTTGGGTTGCTTGTTCTTCTTTTTACTTTCTTCGATATTATAAGAGAGACCAATTTTCCCCTTTATGCAGCTGTTTTTAGTCCAAGGTGATAACCCACTGGTTCAGCATAAAAAATGGATCAGACTCTGGGCATTTATGAAGCCATTTGCAATTTATTTTGTCACTGCTATTTTGCTCAAAGTAAAATACTTTTCTCCTAACTTTGCTGTTGTCCTTTTAAAATATGAGGAAGAATTCAAGAGGCCAAACCTAATTACTCACGAATTACAACAGTTGGTGACTAATACTAAATGTGACTGAGTACTATATTTAAATATAATTTTGATGTACTCCACTCCACAACATTTCAGAGAAACATTGTGCCTTGCTACTTGAAGAGCAAAATTTTTAAAACAAAATATATAGAGCAGTTTATAAAATATGATGCATTATTATAAAGGATTAACCGACAGCATGTGCTGAAGTTAAAATGAACCTGAGCTACAAAAAGTTCATCTATTGCTTACATTTTAATGCATCAATAATAGTCAGTTTATAACGATATAATACTCTAAAAGAGGCCTTCAACTGAATAGAGTACTTTTGATTTGATACCTTAAGTAAAAATGAATACATAAAGGATATATTTTTTTTTATATCAACCAAAGAACATCCTAAGAGAATTAAAAAAAAGGCGACATAAAACACAAGGAATGAGTTGGTTCTCAGGGACCAAACATTTTCATACAATGATAATTCCTAATAGAGGCATGGTTAAACTGAAAAATTAACTATCAAATAATATTTAATTGACTTTTATCAAAATAATTGTCTAGAGCTCACCTAAAATATTCTACTGCAAAGTTTGAGAGAGAGCTCACTCTTCCTCCTCTTCATCATCTGTCAAGTCCATACACTTTGCAACAGCAATGCATGATCCCCAAACCTTTTTAAAATATGAGGAAGAATTCCAAGAGGCCAAACCTAATTACTTCAACGAATTACAACAGTTGGTGACTAATACTAAATGTGACTGAGTACTATATTTAAATATAATTTTGATGTACTCCTCCCCACAACATTTCAGGAGGCTTATTGTGCCTTGCTACTTTGAAGAGCAAAAATTTTTAAAACAAAAATATATAAGAGCAGTTTATAAAAATATGATGCATTATTATAAAGGATTAACCAGAGCAGCATGTGCTGAAGTTAAAATGAACCTGAGCTACAAAGTTCATCTGTTGGGCTTACATTTTAAATGCATCAATAATAGTCCAGATTTATAACGATATAATACACCTAAAAGAGGCCTTTCTAACTGAATGAGTACTTTTGTTTGATAATACCTTAAGTAAAAATGAATACATAAAAGGATATATTTTTTTTTTTTTATATCAACCAAAGAACATCCTAAGAGAATTAAAAAAAAGACTGACATAAAACACAAGGAATGAGTTGGTTCTCAGGGACCAAACATTTTCATACAATGATAATTCCTAATAGAGTATATGGTTAAACTGAAAAATTAACTATCAAATAATATTTAATTGACTTTTTATCAAAAATAATTGTCTAGAAACTCACCTAAAAGTTATTCTGCAAAGTTTGAGGAGAGCTCACTCCACAAGTCCATACACTTTGTTTTAAAAATATGAGGAAGAATTCAAGAGGCCAAACCTAATTACTCACGAATTACAACAGTTGGTGACTAATACTAAATGTGACTGAGTACTATATTTAAATATAATTTTGATGTACTCCACTCCACAACATTTCAGAGGGAAACATTGTGCCTTGCTACTTCGAAGAGCAAAATTTTTAAAACAAAATATATAAGAGCAGTTTATAAAATATGATGCATTATTATAAAGGATTAACCGACAGCATGTGCTGAAGTTAAAATGAACCTGAGCTACAAAGTTCATCTGTTGCTTACATTTTAATGCATCAATAATAGTCCAGTTTATAACGATATAATACTCTAAAAGAGGCCTTTCAACTGAATGAGTACTTTTGTTTGATACCTTAAGTAAAAATGAATACATAAAGGATATATATTTTTTTTTTATATCAACCAAAGAACATCCTAAGAGAATTAAAAAAAAAAGACGACATAAAACACAAGGAATGAGTTGGTTCTCAGGGACCAAACATTTTCATACAATGATAATTCCTAATAGAGCATGGTTAAACTGAAAAATTAACTATCAAATAATATTTAATTGACTTTTATCAAAAATAATTGTCTAGAGAGCTCACCTAAAATATTCTGCAAAGTTTGAGGAGAGCTCACTCTTCCTCCTCTTCATCATCTGTCAAGTCCATACACTTTGCAACAGCAATGCATGATCCCCAAACCTTTTTTAAAAAATATCCCGTTTCCGTTTTCAGTAAATAACTAACCATTTCTAATGGAGGAGTTAATAGCATCTGCCTGTTAGATACTAAATCAATAAGTCTATTTTCCAGAACACTGCAATCAGTCTTCCAGCATTGGGTAAAACAAATTAAGTTATGATCTTTTGAGTATAACCCCAATTTTTATAAAAGAAACTCGGGATCCATTTGAATGCCTCTCTCATTTTTGTATGTTTACTAAGGCTACAACCACTGATTATTTTCATTATCTATTAATCTGTCGATTATTTTCACAATGGCTCAATTATGTGTTTAGTCTGTAAAATAGTGAAAATAAAAATTATAATTCCCAAAGGGATGTCTTCAGATAGCTTTTTTTGTTTGACGGTCAAAAACTCACAGATTAAAAAGCCATATCTTGTTTTCTTAAATAAAAAAAGTCACAAGACAACTATATCTTTAAAAGACTTTAGCTTCTGCAGGTTTATCTAGTCCAGCTTTGCCAAATCTCGGTGTAGTAGCTTTTCAGCCGGACCTGATATGACGTGGTCTAGTTGGGAAAACTTCAGACTCTATCAGCTGTATTTTCATATATCTATATAAGATATCTAAGATAAAGGTTAAATACCACATGTGGTATTGAGCTTGTCTGGTGTGGTCTAGATGGGGGGAAATTTTTTTAAATAAAAATAGCCCTTTTTGATGTTTTCATGTATAAAATAAATGTTTCACAAATTTGTAACTATGTTTTAAATGGTCCTTTGATTCTAATGGTTAATCCAGTCAAGTCAAGTGGTTTTTGAGCTAGATCTGATATGATATAGTCTTGATGGAGAAAAACAAAAGCATTCAAATAGAACCATTTCATCTTTTTACAAATCTGAAACTTTTAAGCCTCTCTGGGTTAATATGATATAGATTTGACCAGTCTAGATGTAGTGGTTTTTGAGCTAGACCTGGTCCGACGGGGTCTGGCTTGTAAAACCGAACTGCCGAATGGTTAGATATAGTCCAATTATTTATATTTTGTATTTTTTAAATGTATATATTATCTATAAAAGGTGACCGATAAAGGTTGTGTGAGAGTTAGGTTAAAAGCCAATGAGCCTTCGGCTGTCACTCTAGTTGTAAATCAGAAAGAATGCCACACCGTTGTCCCCTTTCAGCTCAGATGTTGAGTGACACTACGTTACTTTCATTTCATGTAGAAACTCCCTTGCCCACTGACATAACCTGGCTGAAAAGATGAACAGAAATATATGCTTTAGCTTCCCGATCTCCTCTTAAACCTTGAGTGTTTCTCTACGACGCCCGCTAGCAGCGCTAACTCGGCTAAGTTAGCAAAAGCCAGCCTACGAGTTTAAAACGGTAAAGGAGCTTAAAGGACAGCCGAGGATCTTACGGTTAGATCTTACCCGATGGAGCTGTATAAGCGAGGCTCCCGGACGCCTACATACAGCTGGACCCAAACCAAATCAAATTAAAAAAAGAAAAAGCTGAGGCGGATCGCTTCAACCCAGCGCCCGTACTGGCCTGTACACTTCCGCATTTAAATCAACTTCCGCCTGACGAACCACGCCCCCGGAGGATGGCGAGGTCATGTTGTTTCATTTTTACAAAAACTGTGAAAAAACCCTCCAAAACAACCCAAAACCGCATCGTTAGCGGTTCTTCCAGTGAAATGTGTGCTGAGCGTTTAGGTAACTTACTCTGAACCCGTCCCTGTTCTCTGGAAGCTCGTCTCCGCCATTAAAAGAATATAAAAAAAGAAAGAAAAGCTCAAATATTCAAGGTAAGTTACTAAATGAAATTATGAGATAGAAAGACAAACTTCCAAGATAAACAGTTTAAATTTTGACCTATCGAAGGGAAATTATGAGATGAAATATGAGAATTCAGAGATAAAAGTCATTAAAAATGAATAAACCTTGATATACCACTGTTGTGATTTTTTTTTTCACAAAAGTGGTAAGTCAAAACTGCGAGATGAAAAGTCAGAATTTTGACCTAAACAGTCAAAAATATGAGATGATGAGAGTCCAAGATTAAAAAAAATGCATTCATCAGGTTGGAAATTTGATTTATTTAGTTAATCAACTATTGCTTTTTACATGTTTAATGTACCTCCAATACTCTAAACAAAATGTCAGAATGTCAATGGACAGTTTAATCTGCCTCGGTCCTCGGTTTTTATCAGTGTTTTTTGTTTTAAATGAATCGAGCGTCTCAATATAAACGATCTCTCATAGTGATCTCTAATAGTGTCGCGATGCCTTCAGGGACCCGGCAAACCGGAATAATGATAAACAGGATAAGAGTATGACGGGTTTTGTGATAAAGCGCGTCGAGCTACGGTGGCTCGTTGGTCTAGGGGTATGATTCTCGCTTTGGGTGCGAGAGGTCCCGGGTTCAAATCCCGGACGAGCCCGTGTTTAGTCGAAGAGAATTGGGTGCCGGTTTCACAAACTCTTCTAAGTACACGTTTACAGTGGATACGGTTGAGAAATGAGTAGAAGTGTATGTCCCACTGCACTTTTTTTGTAAGTAGAATTCCCTCTATCTCTCTTAAATATATTAGGACTTACTGTATATTTTTGTAATCTCAGCTGTTCAATGATGAGTTTCTAAGTCTCTTCCCAGCGTCTCATTTAATTGAGTCATTCAACGGGGTCTGTTTGTGTAAAGATCTAAACAGGAAAAACGACTGCAATAAATACTGAGGGAACAAAAACCTCAGGCCTATTAAAACTCAAGAATAAGAATAATATGTGTCTAAGAGTGGTGGAGGAAGAGCTAAAAATAAACGTTTACCAGAGTCAGCTAGTAAAGTGCAGCAATGTAGGAATGTTCCATTGCAAGTAAAAGTTCAGCATTCAAAAGTGCATGTCAGAGAAGCTGTTATTGGCAAAATGTTGAACATAAGACTGAGTTATGAGATGATGTAGCACGATGTTTCTGAGGAAAGTTGTTCACTAACAGTGGCTCGTTGGTCTAGGGGTATGATTCTCGCTTAGGGTGCGAGAGGTCCCGGGTTCAAATCCCGGATGAGCCCATTCTTTATGTATTCAATACATGATCCTATTCAGTTTTATTTGTGTAGTGCCATATCATAACAGACATTACCTCAGGACACTTTTCATGTAGAGCACATCTAGACCAGACTCTTTATAGTTATTATTTACAGACACCCACCGTTTCCCCCATGAGCAGCACTTGGTGACAGCGGCAACGAAAAACTCCGTTTTAACAGGTAGAAATGTGGAACAGATCCTGGCTCATGGTGGGGGGGGTCTGCCTTTTTTCTTGAGACAAATGTGTGAGTGGCTCGGATGGTCCCGGACGAGCCCATTTTTTGCAATAAGACACGAATGCTCATCCGATTTCATGCACTTAGAAGAGAAATTATTGTTCATCCATTTATTAATTAACTCTGGTCTTCAGTAAATACATAAATTGATAGACAACATCAGTGACCCCATATATGAGTGGCTTATAAAAAATTTCAGTAAATATATGTATCTAGGAGAATTTTTCCAGTTTTTAGACTTATGTCTAATCTATGTAAAAATAAACCATATAAAAAAAGAGGGTTTGTGAGAGGTTGTGAAAGCAGCCAGAGCCAGTTCAGCTCCTAGACAAAGTGGAGGACCTTACAAGGGCTACGAGCGCTGCCCAGAGCTGCTCCAACTCCTCTGAAAACTGTTACCTTCTATCTGGCACAGAGGGGTCACTGCCAAGCAATGGAGGTTTTTTGAAGGGCTGTGGATTCCTAAGGAAGAAATATCCACAAACTTTGAGCAGTTCAGATCAATCTCATTGCTAAGTACCAAAGGCAAGATTTTCTTCAGTGTCCTGTCCCAGCGGCTTACAGACTTCCTGCTGAAGAACAACCATATTGACACCTCAGTGCAGAAGGGAGGTACTCCAGGCTCCAGGCAGGAGTGAGGACTATGAGCTCTTTGATCAAGTTCAGAGAGAAATTGGTCACAAAGTGAGTCATTTTTAAAAAGTTGGTTTCTCAATTTTCTTGCAATTTTTTAGAAAAAAAAATTAGCAGATGGTGGATGTGGCCATGTGCTTCCCTTTATGGCCACAATTTACCATCTTCTAATGGCTACTTCCATTATGCACCATGAAAATGAGTCCAGTGGACTTCGAGGTTATTATTTTGTTGCAGTGTGATCTGAAATTATGAATAAGTAACAGTGTTTATCTTAAATAAAGAGGGTTTTGAAAATTTTTTTCCATGAGACAGTATCTCCTTATGAATGGCTCGTTGGTCTAGGGGTATGATTCTCGCTTAGGGTGCGAGAGGTCCCGGGTTCAAATCCCGGACGAGCCCATTCTTTAGAACAACAAGGATTGTTCGTTAGCACATTGCCAATACACAAATACTACTATATCAGATCTAAAGCAGCGTGGTGAAAAGTCTGGTAACGAAAGTATAAGCCATTACTTCTTTGAGTCTCCCTGAAACATAACAAAACAATGTTTTTAACTACCCTATACCCTACCCTACTACCCTACAGGTAGTTTATTTAGCAGTGGTCAATATCTCCTCGACTCGGTCCACGTAAGCTTGTTTTCAGAAATACCATATTAAGTGTTGTGGTCAGAGCCATTGTCAGCACCTTGTACTTAAAGTACTTGGCCCCTGTAACAGATGAGGGTAAGTGTCGTTTGGACACTGCTAAGAACTTAAAGACATCTGAAAAATACAAAAAAATATAATTATGCCAGTAAAGTGAAAGTACCAAGTTTATTATTGTGTTTTAACGGCACCCTTGACACAATGAAAAAGCATCACCATCTGCAATAAAAACTAGACTTACACAGAGGAATTATTGGGGTCCAAAATCTAGGGTAATCTGCACTCAGTGACCTGTCAAGGCGACACAAGTCTCAGGTTGAAAGCAGCCTAGAAATTGGAAAACATTCCCGCAGGTTGGAATGTTTCTGAGGAGTATTCCAGTGAGGTATTAGAGAAACGTGGTTAACATAATCTGGCATAAACACAGGATTTGTTGTGGAGTGAACCTATTGAGACTTAGCCAAGTTTTAGTGGGCTCGTCCGGGAAGAATTTATGCAGATAGGTTTCACATATTTTTAAACCCTTTGTAACAGCAGCACCCAGTGTCCAATTTGAACTACATTTTGTACAGAACCTCAGTGTGGCAAGGCAAAACACTAGCTCATGTTTAGTGTTAAGTGGACAGGCCTATGGAGAGATATATGACATCACTTCCCTTTTATGAGAACAAGTTTTTCCTTATAATGTTTGCAGTTTTTGGAGTATCAAGACTTTTTTAATAAATTATCATTGTGAGAGCACATAGATGATGCATGCAAATTTTAATGCAAATCACATAAAAGCACCACCTAGTGGCCAATTGACCCCAGGTTTTGCAAAGAGGCTCAGTGGAACATGGCAAACTACTGAGCTGAATGCATGAAATGGAAGTTGTTGAATAAAGTGCGATAAAAAAAAAGTTCATCAATTTAATCATAATTATAAATGTCAAATTCTCTGGCAAAAAGTGATCAGTCATAGTGGCTCGTTGGTCTAGGGGTATGATTCTCGCTTTGGGTGCGAGAGGTCCCGGGTTCAAATCCCGGACGAGCCCACTGCTTTGAATAGTAAGGATTGTCATTAACCCCTATGCAAAAATGCTAATGCAGTGATATAAAAAAAATCTGTCAAAGCAAGATTTGCACTCCAAAGATACAGTGTACCTTTTATTAATTTTTGTCATTTTAGATGTAAGTTTTGGTGTATTCTTTGCAAAAAGATATGAAGATGACCCAGGAGCCACTAATTTTAACTACCCTATAGACAGTTAGGTCATTTATTTAAAGTAGTTCTCAACCAAGGGTTCACGAGATACATCTGAGGTATCAGGCACAGAAAAATTGTTATACATCTAAAAATTGACATAATGAGCATTCAGTGGATGGTGGTTTCTATCACAAACAAGCCAATTCTTTTCAAAAATACAGGAATGCTCATTAACACATTTTTATCCTCATCACATTCAACCCAGTAAGAAGAGAAATGTTCTAAATCTTTATAAAGATGAATGAAATCGAATACAAAACTAGTATTGTTAGTGGCTCGTTGGTCTAGGGGTATGATTCTCGCTTAGGATGCGAGAGGTCCCGGGTTCAAATCCCGGACGAGCCCTTTCTCTGGATCAAAAATGCTCATTAACACAGTCTATGGATATACAGTTACTGCAAATGCAGTGAGATGATAAATCTGATAAAGGAAGTATGGACTGTGACCTTCAAGAACTTGATTTGAACCTGGACAACTTTGGGACCAAATTTCTCTGTTAGGTAATTACTGGAGAACCCCCTTAAAACCAATCACTCATGGTTCAAATACTGCAGCTTTTCTGAGTACTGTACACACCCTGATGGAGTTCTTCATGGCCACAATTTACAGTCCTCTAATGGCTACTTCCAATATGATAATGCACCATGCATGTCACTTTTACCAACAGAAGATTAAAATAAAAACCTAAGTGAATAAATAGGTGTAGGAGATTTTTTTTTTTTTTTTTTTAATTGAAGTTTGACTTTTCCGGTGGCTCGTTGGTCTAGGGGTATGATTCTCGCTTCGGGTGCGAGAGGTCCCGGGTTCAAATCCCGGACGAGCCCCATGCATTAAAAATACAAGAGTTCTCATCCTTGCTAGGTTTAATGCCATGACAAAAGTTGAAGAGGACAAACAATTTAAGCTTTATTGGAATTTCTCTCCAAAAGACATCATTCTAGTTAAGTATTTCTAATATGGCTTGTACTGCCTGGAAAAAGACGCAAAACTTTCCTCCTCCAATAATCATTTAATCACCTCTTCTCAGATTTATCTTACAAACCACCGGTTGGGTAATAGAGGGGAACTGACAGACTTATAGACTGAAAAATATTGCAGCTTGCACTTTGTCAAGTGTACATATTTTTAAATTTAAATCATTTTTCTAACATTGATTCTGATTTAGACACACTTTTTACTATTTATTGTTACTGTGTAACAATACTACTAATACTACTAAGATCGTCAGTGTCTTTCCAACAACCTCGTTAATCAGAACAATGGGCTCGTCCGGGATTTGAACCCGGGACCTCTCGCACCCAAAGCGAGAATCATACTCCTAGACCAACGAGCCACTCATACTAGCAATATAAGTAAAAAAAAAAATAAAATGGAAATACCAAAGTCACGTATGAAGTTATGCAAGTATAAAGTTAGTGTTAGCTTTATAAAAGTTTTTGTTGATCTAAGTCCTTCTTGATCAGTGGCTCGTTGGTCTAGGGGTATGATTCTCGCTTAGGGTGCGAGAGGTCCCGGGTTCAAATCCCGGACGAGCCCTATGTATGTTTTAATACGGAAAGCTTATATTGCATTAAGAAGCTGAGAAATATAAGTACTCATTTGTTTCTCTCTGCAACAGAATGGCAGTTATGAGTGTGTCAGTTCAGCCACTTTAATTGATTCATTGGGGTCTTGTTGTGTTAAGATTTAACTGGAAGGGTGAACATCGTTGCTCAGTCACACATATTGGAAGTTCTCACATTGTATTGCGGCATTAATAGATTGAATAGTTATTATGCTATTATTTCAGCTAACGGGCTCGTCCGGGATTTGAACCCGGGACCTCTCGCACCCGAAGCGAGAATCATACCCCTAGACCAACGAGCCACTGTGGCCTTAGTGTATCGCAATAAAAATCTCGCAAACCCTGTTTCTCTTTCTTTATAACGTTAATAATATGATATGATAATAATAAACATACTACTTTCAGTTGACATGAGTATTGAGTATGGAACTTCCAATTTCTACACACATCTGATTCAGAAGTAATGCAGTGGCATTAGACAGATAGAACTTTTTTCGTTCGTCTTTCGTCTCCCATTTATCATCTGAGGACCCCTCAGAATCATCTTGTGCCACAACTGTCATGACGGGTTTGTCTTTTAAATGAAAAGAGTGTTATTCTTTTAGTCTTGTTTTCCTGTCAGATTAGGCCTTTACACAATCTGAAATAGTTCGACTATAGACACAATTTTCCTACCAGGGCTAAAGATGTCAGAGTGTCTATGATGTCACAAAAATCAAGAGGAAAAGTATGAGAATTAAGAGGAGAAATTGAAGATGCAGAACTTTGATTTTACATCTTTCCTCCTCCATTGATCATCTAATGAGACCGCAGGTTGAACTTGTGAGAGCTTGGCTGTCAACTACATAATTGTGTATGAAATGAGCTTCAGGCTACATTTTGCATCCTTGAACTAGTTTTTGTGGGTCTAAGTCACCACAGGCTCAGGTTTCTGTTCTTGGTAGACGGGAGGTTCAGGTTGGTTCCTCAACATGGTTGTTACTGCTTTAAGATGAACAATGGGCTCGTCCGGGATTTGAACCCGGGACCTCTCGCACCCAAAGCGAGAATCATACCCCTAGACCAACGAGCCATTGACAGTAGCTTAATAGGTTTCAAAAAAATCTCTCAAACGCCCTTTTCCAGGTGCTTGGATAGAAATATTAACTTCCATAAAATGCAACTTCTTAAGTCATGTACAAGTATAAAGTTTATTATTGTCTTGCTATGATGCATTAATGTTGTAAATGAGCGTCGATGTCAATAGAAAGAAAAATATTTAGAAAGAGGGTTTGTGAAATTATTAGGGTGTGAGAGGTCAGAAGGGTTCAAATCCTGGACGAGCACAATGTTTGGTGTGATACAGTAAAACCGCCGTTGCATTAAAATGCGGAGACATAAGGATGTAGAGCTTAAACTAGATGTAAAGAGGTCTTTGGTTGTTTCTCTCTGCAAAAAAATGGGAGTCAGTGGAGTATTTAGGGGATTAAGAGCATCTCAGTGTCTTCCCAAACATCTGCTTAATTAATTGGGGCCTCGTTATGTTAAGGCTCGACTGACAAATGAACATTAATGTTTAACTAGTTATATTGGAAGTTCTTACATGGTATGTGAGCATTAACACGTTTCACATCTCTGACCACACTGCATCAAGGGGTTGTTACCTTTTTATTGCATCCACTGGCTGGGCCGGTTGAACTGTTGAGGGACCTCTCGCACCAGAGCGAATCATACCCCTAGACCAACGAGCCACTGATGTTTGCGATACATGTAAAAAAAACAAAAAAAAAAAAAAACAGGCCAGTGTTTTGGGGATAAATAATCATCTCTACTAATCTCTCACTCATCTGATTTTAGAAATAATGCTAATGCTATTAGAGGAGATTTTTTTTTTTTTTTTTTTTTTATCATCATCCCTCATCTCTTCTTCTTCTTGTCTGTCATGTGTTTGTCTCTTTCACTTGTCTCCTTGGGGAACTCCTCATCAAACAAAAAGCAACAATTATATATCATATCAGATTCAGTCTCAAAAGTCTCACAACACTTTAAAAAAAATAATAGTAATAATGAATATTAATAAACTCTGCCTATTTTCATAGGTTTTTCAGGATTTTTTTTATTTAATAAAAAAAAAAAAAAATAAAATACAATATATGGTAGCTTGTGTTCTAGGGGTATGATTCTCTGTTGGGGTGGGAAAGGTTGGCGGTTCAAATCCTGGATGAGCTGGTAGTTTGGAGAAAACAGCAACAAATTTATTTGTACACCAAAATACTCACCCACATCAGGATTAAAATACAGAGAAATCTGGGTATATGTCTCAAACTAGATATAATGAGCTCATTGGTTATGTCTCTCTCTTACAATATGGGACTCAGTGATGTGTATTGGGTATTATGAGTCTGTCAGTGTCTTTCCAACCACTTGATTAAATAAATAATTCACTGGAGATAAACATCAGTGCAAGTGTGTTGTTCAGTCAGTGTATATTCAATCAGTGTAAACATCAGTGCAAAGAAAAAACAATAAGGTAATTAACGAGCAGTGATGGAAGAAGAACTGAAACCTTTATGGAAGTAAACACACCAGCATAACACAATAGAAATTTTCCATTATAAAGGATAAAATTCATGCATCCATCTCTGCACTTAATTGCAGGTATATAAGTACTATCATCAATGTGCAATTAAAGTATCAAATGTAAAAGTACTAGACCCCTGTGTCATGGAGCCACAACCAGACTCTGCTTTTTATCTGAACGGTTAATATTATATTTCATAAATTGATCAGTTTTTTTTTAAATGTAAAATCTTAATCCGAGAAGTAACTTCATCTGTTGAATAAATGCAGTGGAGTAAAGATATACAATATTTCCCTCTAAAATATGGTGGAATAGAAATAAAAAGTTTCATAAAATGGGATGAAAGTAAGGAACAAGTACCAAATTTATTACTGTGTGTTAATTCCATTCGTAGATAAAAAATATTCAGGTTAAACGATACAAAAAAGGGGGATTTCTGTGACTTTCGCGAGGCAATAGGAACTCAATAGGAGTGGCTCGTTGGTCTAGGGGTATGATTCTCGCTTTGGGTGCGAGAGGTCCCGGGTTCAAATCCCGGACGAGCCCTTTCTTTGTGCCCTCACGGTAGAGAATTACCAGAAAACACAGATCGAAGCAGCGGAGTTTCTCAAAGAAAGATCCGAGTATAGCAGGAACCTCGAACGCGTACAATTACTGCGTCGGTGCGCTATTATTCACCCGCAGTAGTACCCTGCAGTACCCGCTCCCGGCCGCTGGGGGGAGACACCGCCACGGCGACGAGCCGCCGTCGACGTCACGGCTGACGCCGGCCCGACCTCAGCCTCCACGCCGCTCCGGTGCTGTCGCCGTCTGAGCCGCCGCTGCGTGGCTCGTCTGAAAGGGAGCGGAGGGGGTGAGAAAAACCAAAAGGGTGAGGAGAAATGTCCCACGTCCGGCCGGGGAGCGAATGAATGAACGTCCCGGACGCGTCCGGCCCCTGACGTTTCACCGTCCGCCGGTCCCCGAGGCTGAGTCGACGCCGAGGCTGCCCCGCTGCCCCGCTACAGCATCCCCGGGTAAGCTAACCGTCACGGCTAACGAGGAGCCGCTCCGCACAGGTGTGACCCAGCCGGTGAGACCGGCCCTTATTTGACCGTTAACGCAGGTATTCACACAGCGGGAGACTCCTCCGCCTCTTAGCTTGGCTTTTTTGTCTACGGGACCGGATCTGAATTGAGGGGTTTTTGTATAGAAGCTAACGCAAAGCGGCTAGATCGAGTCCGACTAAATCTTGAGACTCGTCCTTCTTCGCGATGGTTTTTGTTTTATTATTATTGCGTTTCCAGAGCCTGAGTGTAAACGTGTGCTTCCCGGAAACCTAGCAGCCTCGACACTTAGTCATCTCTTTGTCATAGTGTTGTAGGAATTCAAGCGTAATGATAAATGCAAATTCCCCTTAGATTAATCTGAAAGCGTCAGCAGGATTGAATAGGAACAAAGTAGGTTTTCACATGGTTGTAATTCAGCGTAATTTTTTTACATATTTGGCCATATTAAAAAGAAGAATCTACTTTTCCTACCAGGAACTTGTCTAATGCAGAGAACACGTTATGCTTTGGAATCATCGTGGTTAAACTTGACACCACGTTATTCTTTACTTTTCGTGCACATACAGATTTCTGTCGTGAAAATGATTTAAAGTCTTTGAGAAAAGCGAAATTCATCGCCTGGCATGTGTGTGAATACTAAATAGGCTTTAAAAAAAAAACAAACAAAAAAAAAACTTTATCATAACTAAATTCAGGTTTGTTTCTCAGGCAGCCCTGGGTAAACAGATGTTTTCAGAGGTTACGTTGATAAGTCAAGAATGTATTGACCTTCAAGGTGTATTCCAATGTGGTAAGTGTTCCGGCCTCTTCAAACATTTATATTACCTTAGTTCATTCATATCTTCTGAGCTAGCCCGTCGACTACAGTGTCTCCTAGAATAGAAAAAATCAAAACAGTATTAGAGGATCTCTTCTAAATTGTGTTTGGTCACAGTACTTACTTCTGCACATATGCTATGTGGTTTTCTACCTCTGGCTCTCTGACCTCTAAGTTGGCCTCTGGGTAAGAGTGAGGGGGTCGACCCAGGCCGAGTCATGTCCACAACCCTTTAATTTTAGGGTGAATGGGCCTTTGTTGTATGCTCAGGATGAGCGAAGCACTTCCACGGTGTGTTTCGGTGAACCAACCGGAGGCTGTCACTCTCCCATCTAATGACAGTCCTGGTTGATGATATCAGCCTCCGGGACTGATGGAAACAGTAATTAGGGGCCTTGGGGGAAGGCTGATGAGTCGTGCACGGCTTAACCTGCCCTCTGCTCCAGCGGTATATAAAGTGGACCTGGATGAGACAGTTCAGCGTGCAGACACGAGAGGACAGACCAGGGGCTGCTTTGAGGAACAAGCTGCTTTGAATTAAGGAGGATCTATTGAGGAGCAGCAGCCTGTTTGCGTGTCTCCATATTAAAGAGAAAGGTATGATATTTGTAAGATTTTTTGCTTTAAAATTAGCAGGAGAAACTTTATGGGAGGAAAAGCTAAGAAGAGGAACTGATTCCTCTGGAATCTGATTCTGGGCTGGCGGACACAGATGTGGCAGCGCTCCCGACCCACCAGGCCACGTTCGAGCACTCTTCTTGTTTGATAACAGACTCGTGTGCTGGGAGTGTGTGTAGGTGACACTGCTGCAGTGCTGTAATCCATCCCCCTACGTTGAGCTCTAAAACAATTTCCTGCTCCTCTTCTCTGTGAACAGAACGACACAAGACTCACAAGACGTGATCTATTTTTCACTGTTCTCAGGCATTTTTTTGACCCTGAACAATTAATCCTTAAATCTAGAAAACAACTGCCAGAATAAATGCTTTGCTGTGGTGAGTGTTTCGATAAATATTCATGCATCTGCTATTGGACCCCAAGGGAAAACTTTTTTTTATCTGATAACTGGAAGTCTTTACTTTTTATGTTGTTTCATTTTTTATTTATTTATTTTTTTTAAACTGCAGCAAAACTGGATTATTAAGTAGCCAGAATATTCCACAATATCAAGACTCAACAGACTGTATTAATCAAAATACACTCAAATACAAGCAGGACTGTGTGCACAGACTATGACCTGTCTATTACAGCAAGTTTTTATTTTGAGGAAGTTTGACTGTGCTTTTTAAAATCGTATCCAGACACCGCATGTGGTATCTTAGCGCAACACTCTGTACTTTTTTCATCCAGTTGTAGTTTGACTAGACTGATTCGAAGAGGGTGGAGCTAAAATAAAGAACCTGGCCAAGAGTAAAGATACTGTGAGTTGATATGCATCATGAATCTGTCCACGAAAGGTACTGGACACCCTTCACCAATTTCCCCCAACCTGTGCACAGTGTATCAGTGACATTATACCTGATCAGACTGAGAACTTTTACCTACAGTGGTATTTTTGTTTCTGCAGTAATTGAGGGCAGCTTCTCTTAAAAATATTTTTTGTACATCTATGAAAAGCTTGAGTCAAAATACAAAAGATAAGTACAGGGTGCCAGAAAGGTTTGCTAAGATCCCTGGTAGGTTACTGGCAGTTTTTTATTATTATTGTTTTTAAGCCCTCGTTGATAGTGGGGAAAAGCTCAGATCCCTCTGATGTGAAGAGACAGCGAGGCTTGAGGAGACGTCACAGTATGTTCCCGACAGCAGTTTGCGATCGGCGCGTTATCACTTTTCCGTGCAGACAAGGTTAAACCTGCCGAAGGCGTCGTCTCGCCCGCTCGCAGCTGTGCAGCATCCGAAACTTTCCCTGATTTATTTAGGGGGTGTGCGGGCCCGCGGAGTGTTGAAGCTTCCTGCGGTTGCAAAAACATTTAAATATATATTAAAAAATCCCAGCAAAAGCACAGAGGTGGCGGCGCGTGCGTGTGGTCGGGGTCGTGCCGGTGTTTTTGATTGACGAGGTGTCCGGATGATAACGCCTCCGGCCCGCGCGCCTCTCGGCGTTGTGTCCAATCAGGGGACTTTTTTATTTCCTGCTCCGTCAGCTGGCGAAGTTGATGGTGACAAAGGAAATTTCTCACTCAGCTGTATTTACACGTGGGCTCCATGAGATATGATGGTACCCCCCCCCCCCCCCTTCGCTCAGATCAGTGTGTTTCTGTTTGTGTTTATGTTTGTCTTATCTCTACACGTCTGCATGTGGCTTGACTTGACCAGTGGGGTCAATCCTTGTTGTGTCTCCTGTATGACAATAATAGCATGACCAGGGGGAAAAAAACAAACAAACAGGAGAGGTGAGGGCGACTTTCTGAGGCCGGAGAAGGATTGGAAAGGACGAGCAGGGGGGAGGAATCGTCCTCACGCCTCTGGGATCGGAGTCCATCCGACTGTGACACTCTGCTGCAGACTGTTGGTCTTTAGTCGCCAGCATTTGTCTCGCACAGCTGTTAGAAAAGGGCCTTGGACTCTAAACGCACCACATCACAAAAACAGACGCCGAATGTGTACGCGTGTCGGTCCGACCCGACGTTGGACCGACGTCCGCAGAGGCGGTTCCCGCGGACTGTAGCCCCGCGCCAGGGCCGAGGGTAAAGAGAAGAGGTCCCCGGGGAAGGGAGGCCTCTGCGCCCTCGGCGCGGACTCCTGGAGCCGGAGCAGGGCTCACTTGGCAGCCCGGGCGCATGAGTATATTTAGCTTCCGCACCGAGTTATTATCATAGCTGAGGAAGCCTGATGACAGGCTGCGGCGTTACAGCTATTCTTATTCACTTGTACTGCGGCACACTGTGACACTGAAAGATAGAGTCTGGGCGATAATGGAGTTTTGAAACCGGCACTGATAATGAGTTAAAAAAAAAACACACTGGTTGATATTTGGCTCTTAAATGAACATTTAAGTTAAAGAACTGTGACAAACTATTTTTTCAGTTGATCTGTTAGTTGTTTACTGTATAAAAAATTACCCAAAAAAGGGAGGGGGGGTGCGGGTCAAAATATCCAAGAGCCAGAGCTGTTTTATCAGAGCAACAGTCCAAAACTAAGCTATTCCCTTTACAATGACATATGACAAGGAATAGAAGGAGAATCCTCTCATTTGAGAAACTGGTGCCAGGCTATGTTTGGTACATTACTGAAATAATAACAATAACGTAACTGATAACTAATTATTTTGCTGTCATTTGACAAAGTGAATGAACTCATTGTTTCAGCTCCAAATTAAATTATATCAAAGGCTGCAATAAATAACAGTTTATACAATAGAACGATGAAGACAGACACATAAACATGACTCAAGTACCTCAAAATTCTCTCTTTAGATCTTACTGATACAATATATCTGTGATCAGCAAAATTTATCTTATCTGCTTACTTTATAGATTGATAAATGCATTTGCACTTGCAATTTTTCAACAATGTGTCTTTCTGGTGTTGGTCAGTCACAGTGACATTTATTTTTAAATTCATTTTATGCATGTGCTTGAAATGTTGCTGTGTTTTTGAGTTTGCAAAACCTGCTTGACTTGGGATAAATAAAGTGTTTTGAATTGAACTGGATGTCTAATCAAGAATAGGGCCACTACAGATCTAGGTTACATGTGACTGGTCCATTTACTTAGTAGCTGGTGCCATTGGCAGATCGCTTGCAGTACCAGTTGATGCGGTGATGGCAGCCAGATTAAATGATAGTTGAGATGGTGTGTTGTTATGGCTTGTTTCCGCTGTTGTTCTAAGTGCTTTTGTTTTTTTCAAAATGAAGACCACGTTTCCCAGAAAGCCTGTTGTTTCCCAGTGCAGATTTATTACTCCCCTTTAAGGCCTCAATCTTGGTTCTCAATAGATATTTCATGAAGTTGATTTTAGACATTTTTTTTTTTTGAGTTAGAACGCCATATGTATTCTGCCATTAGCCTCGATGGCAACAACCTATAGGTTCATGTCTATCCAGTGCATAACTTTCTCTGTGTGTTGCCTATGTCTGCCCCCCCCCCCTTTTGTCACACCCAATTATTTCCTCACACACGTGGCTGTCTAATGAAAAATGAATGTGGAAGAGGAAAGAAGGAGCGATATCGTTTTACCCCTGGCAGCTTTTCTGCATGTTGAAGAGGAATGGGCAGGGCTCATTGTCCACTTCTGAAACGTTTGACCAGTGGAGGCTACAACAGCCACACTACTAGGAAAAAGCTTCAAGTAGGCTTGGGTGATATGACCCTGCCTACTCTTAGATGATAAAAGTATATTTTCCCACATCCATGCCATTACCGACTCCAAAGACCCTCCAGTAGCCTTCATGTCAGGCAGGGTTGTCAGCTTACTCTGTTAATTAAACTTTAATAATAATATTTGTTTTCATGTTAAGCCTTTGCTGACAATGCTGAAAACCAGTGGGAAGAACTACATTTGGGCAGAATTGAATTTTTAAGAATTTGTTTTTGGATATTTTTTGCATCAGTGTGATAAAACTACATTAATTTAACTCTGTATTTCCGACCAAATAAATGACATTCATATTATTAAAGCGAGTTTCAAGGGAAATTTTCTTTCTTACTGTATCCAAAATATAACACTAATTGAATACTCTAGCAGTGGATTTTGTACATATTATACACAAGGGCTGTCACAAACAACAATTTTCATTACAGATTAATCCGAAAGTTATTTCTTTTCATTAATCAATTAATTAAGTAAGAAAGTAGCATCTCCTAGAGTCCAAGGTGACGCCCTCCTATGCTTTCTTTTTTCTGACCAACAGTCAAAAACCTGCAGAAAGTCAATGGACATTGAGATAAAATGGGGAAAGAGCAGCCAATTCTCATATTTGCAGAGCTGGAAGCCGCAGATATTTGTGTCATTTTTGCCTGACAAACGATTATTCAATCCTCAAAATCTCTTGGAGAATAATCATCTGACAACAGACAGATATTTGTGTCATTTTTGCCTGACAAATGATTTTTCAATCCTCAAAATCTTTTGCAGAATAATCATCTGACAACAGACAAATATTTTAGGCACCACCACCCACCTCCATCTTCAGCCTTTGTTTCACTAACAAAAGCAGCAGGCAGTAAGGAGGCCAAGGTTCAGAACTCCTGCAACTTTTAGAAGGATTGTGTAAGAGAGACGGATTGGAGAAAGAAATAAAGGAGAGAAAAAAGGAGCTAAAGAGGCTTACGAAGGTTGTTTTCTATTTCCTGTAGCTTGTTTTCTTCTGTTTTCAGATTGAGGTCTCATTAGAGGAAGCAGAAGAGGTATATGGGGCGGAAGGTATAATTCCTTACGGAGAGGGTGACTTATTGAAGAGCTAAGTCTCCACTTTGCTGCCTCCTCATCTCAGAGACGCAGGGAGAGATGGATGAAGGTGAAAAGTTGGTGAATGAACACAAAATCAGAAGTGAGAGAAAGCAGATTGACCTTTGGAAAGTTGACTTTGTCATAAATGTTCTGCTTTAGATTCAGGTCATCTTATGTTTCCTTGCAGCTTTCGAGCACAGACACAGATTTACATCGTCGGCCACTAAGCAGCTGGAGTTTAGTGCCTTGCTCAGTGGCAACTCGGCAGTGTGTATACCAGGGCTGTGGTCCCCCGGGTGACCGGTCGATTGGTTGGTCGATAGGCTCTCGATACAATCGCCGGTGTTACTGTCACAAGGAGGAAAGCGCTGCATCAGTAGCCTTCAATGATTAATCTGTTATTCACTGCAGCAGTGGGAGGGATAGACTACCTGATAAAAGGAGGGGGGCCATGACCCCCTACCCCTCCCTTTTTCATAACTTGGAACTCGCACAACCTAATGGAGACTGCTATGTAGGCTGGCTGTGTACCGTCCTCCTCTACTGCAGCCGATCCAGGTCTTTGCAGACGGGATCGTTTTTTTTTTTTTTTTCCCGGGTCCGGTTCCACTCCTCCTCTCTGTGTGGCTGAGTGGGAATCGGGAAGGAACGCTCATGGGCAGTTTCGGGAAAGGAGCAATGTGGGTTTGGCTCGGGGCTGGACTTTGTGGCCTGAGTGTCAGGTTGAAATTCAAATAAGGCGAAAAAAAAAAAAATTAAATGTGGGTGCTTGCATTTGCTATTTAACATTTTCTTTTTTCCTTCACTGCCTCTTTTCTTTTCTCCCAACCTGTCCCTCTTTCTTTGTCTCTCCTTCTGTCTTTCCCCAACGCTGAATTGTAACCTTAGTTTTATCTGTCTGTCTGTCTGTCTCTCTCTCTCTCTCTCTGTCTGTCTGTCTCTGTCTCTCTCTCTCTCCACAGTCCACCACACTCTTGAGGATCCCACTGCTCCCTTCAGGCATTTATTCTCCTCCGCTCAGCCCCCCCGACTCTGTCTCCACTCCCAGGTAACCCGTGGTTCGCTGCTCGGCGAGCTCAGAGCTTCGGGGGCAGACGGACCGACTCAGGCGCCTCACGCACCAGCTGCCGTCTGAGGCTCCGCAGGAAAAGGTGAGGGGTTCCTTTGCGGAAAATGAATGGGTGAGCTTATTCACCTCGGCATGGCACGTGGACCCTGCTGGGTGTCGCTGAAAATGAATCAGTGCTCTGTATGTCGGGGGCAGTGTACGGGAACATTACAGTGTGCCCTGTATGTGTTATGTGTATGAATCTGTGTGTCAGGGATTCCATAAAAAATCCATGCCCTATGATTTTATGCAGTGGGAATGCTTATATAATATTTTCCCACCCACTGAATAACATATTTTTTGGAATTCCTGTGTGCTCAAAAAAAAACAATCTTTAAATTCCAGGTCCACAGTTTACAGCACATTATAATAAAAGCACTCACACAGAGACGACTGACGTATGATTAATGGTTGCAAGTCTGATGTGTTATTGCATTCCTCTGCTGCTTTATTATGCCGGCGTTGCTGGGACTGATTGAGACTGTGTGTGTGTGTGTGTGTGTGTGTGTGTGTGTGGGGGGGTGGTCTGGTGGTCTGGTGAGTGCATGCCGTAAATTGTCCGTAATTGGCGGTAGTGTTTATCCCGCTGGTTTCCTGGTGCTGTGAATCTGACAGTAGGCCTTTGGATTGACTAGTGTGCTTGCCTTGGTGTGACATAATTTGAGTGGTAATTTGAAGTTTAAACGATGTAAGGTGGATCCATCTCTCAGACGTTTCCTCTCTCTCCGGAGTCTGAAGTCGAGGCAGATGGTTGCCAGCCCTAAGTTTGCTAATATAAAACATTGATTTGCACTTTAACTCATCTTGTCTCCTCTCCTTGTCACGCATTTTGAGCCTGTTTTTTAAATGAATCTTCCCGGAGCCATATTGTGAAGTGTAGTATTAACAAACCAGTGGTTGCCTGTGAAAGGTTGTAGATCTCTTTTGTTCATGCCTCCCCCTCCCTCCTCAGATCGACGTCCTCCAGCCAGTGAGGACACCATGCTTAGGCGGCCCCCCCATGGCCGTAGCGCGACCGCCGTCACCCTCCCCCGCCCGCAGCCGATGTTCGCCCTGGCCCTGGCCATGCTGCTCTGCCCTTGGGGCTTCAAGATGGTTCAGGGCGAGAGCCGGACCCAGTCGCCCACCGAAGTGCTCCAGGACCTGCTGACCCGCTACGGCGAAAACAGCACCATCACGGTTCCCCAGCTGCGGTCCATGCTGGTCCTCCTCAGCCAGGGCAAGGTGGAAGGTGACGGTGACGGTGGCAATGCGACGGAGACACCCAAAAGCACGCCCCCCAAATTCAACAGCTCCAAGGTGAGAACAAAAACGTTTACTTATCATGCGTTTAGCACTTTGATCGATAGGGTGCTCTGTTGTGGTTGGTGTAACAGGCTCAAATTGAATCCAAGCACAGGGAGCAACCACATTTCACTATAACATTTTTATTAGCTCCACCAAGGAGGACCTGTGTCTGTATGCTTTTTTACTTGTCAGCAGAGTTACGACAAAATTACTGAACCGATTTGGCAGAACTCGGTGGAGGGATGGGGGGATGGGTCAGAGACAAATCCATTACATTCTGGGGCAGATCTTGATAATTTACTTTAAATTACAATGTTTTTCTCTGAAGTCTGTTGTATGTTGTTTGACACACTGGCCTTGGCAGAGGTCTGTGCTCTCTGGTTGCCCTTCTAGTATTATTATGCTCAAGGATGAATCTTCCTAAAAAATAAACTAACTTTCCGTAGACCTCAGGTTTATCAAGCCTTGCTTTTGGCATCTGTTCAGCGGATACAAGGAAAGCCGACTGGCTTTTGGCATCACACGACCACTCAAAGTTCAACATAAATGCATAAAGAAAGGTGTTTACAGTCACCACTGTTTAAATTATGAATTTATTTTTCTATTATTATCTGTATACTTGAGGTGCCCTGGGTTTGATTAGTTGTCTTTAATTTGTAGTGTCCTCAGTTCGACTCCCTCGAGGATCTTTTTTATGTCATGTGCCGACTCTCTCTGCCCCCAGTCATCCTTTACCATCAATAAATTTAATGTTTAATCTTAAAAAAAACATCACAAAAAAGAAAAAAGCGAGATCATATGACTTTTTTTCAGACCAGCATCTTTAAATTTGCCAACCTTACCCCAGCAATTTGTTTAAAAGAAAAAATAAAGTTGTCAGTTAAATTCCTGTCAATTGAACAATCAGTTAATTCACAGTCATAGTTCATAATGTACTTCGTAGAGGTCTTGCCATGGACCCTCAGCTGAATACAAAGAGCACATAGAAACGGCTTCATAAATCAACCCGGAGTTACAGTTTCTTTTATAGTGCTACTTTTTATCGCCCTCTTTTGTTACTGCTCCTGACTTTGGCCTCCAGCAGCTACCAGCTCTTGTTTCCATAGCCACGGGTCTGTGATGAGTGTCAAGAGTGTCTGTTGTAAGGAAATTGAGGTTTTGAGATGAGGCACGGCAGGTAAAGATGGGGTATTTCCGCTCTCTTTGCCCACAGCTGCATGTTAATTGGAGATTTCTTTTTGAATCAGTTCTCTTACTTTTTTTTTTTTTTTTTTTTTTTTTTCCAAAAAATTCCTTTAAGGTTGCTGTGTTCAGGTGGGGTTTTTCCATTCATCCGTTTTTCAGATAGGGTCGAAAACATTGGAACACGCTTACTTTTTCTATGAAGGTGTCTGAGATTAAATTGTTGTCCCTGAATTAATCTTATAACCAAGGTACAGTGTAAACCGCTTATGTAGATCAAAAACCTGGGATAATATCCCTTGAATACAAATGCTTTTTGATTATTTGCATACAGTATTCAACTATTCTGCGAAAAGTCAATTTGGGTCTTTTCATACGAGGCAACATAAGAAAAAAATTAATTCAATTCAATTTGATTTATATAGCGCCATATCATAACAGAGGTTATCTCAGGGCACTTTTCATATAGAGCAGGTCTAGACCAGACTCTCTATAATGCAAAACTATTGTAACCTACTGCTGCAACCTGCCATATGCTTAGACTCTTCTAACTTACTTGCATTAAGTCTTTTGACTCCTACAGTGTGTAACCACAGTCTACTCTCCCAACATAAGTTCACTGTGGGTTACTGTGCGTCACTGGGTGTGCGGTGGTGTGTGTTGGTCTCTGTCTGGTTGCCTACGTGCGCTTGCTGTAGTACACTTGCGTGCCATGTAATATCTTCCTCTGCTCACACTGCCATGAATCTGTGAGTTATTTTGCCCTGACGTCCCTGCTCTGCTCACATTTTTGGGGATAGCTCTCTCTCTCTTGCAGTTTGTTATTTAATTAACAAACTCTCAGTTTAATTACTTTACTATCTATACCTTCCTATTGTTATATAGAATGTCAGTTGGATGTTAATCTGCATAAGAAATGAAGAAAAAAAATTTGGTTGTAGTAGTCATCATCTTATAGGGATCAATCAGACGTGAAAACTTTAAGAAATCTCCACCGTGATTGTCTGTAGCCCCTTCCATTGACTGCAACAAAGAGCAATGATGAGAAGCTTGTTTACACTGGATATGTCGTCGCTAGTGATCGATTCCCTCAGACCTTTGCAAACAAAGGAGGTCACGGTAACAGTAATTCAACTAGAGTGGAGGAGCTCCTGCCTCTGCCAGGGCCAAATATTGATAGAAATGTTGAAAAAAAAGCCAAGTGTAGCAATGTTAAGGAAAGGGATTTTAAAAAAGTTAAAAAAAACATTTAAAAAAAAAAAATCCTGGATCCGTCCCATTAACCGGACCAGAACCAAAATTCACTGGGTTTCTCCTTGGCCAGAGCCCCATCCTCCCTCCTAGTTTGGCCCTAATCAGTCCCGTACTGTGGATTTCATGTGGTATCTCCTTAGTCCTGATGGGTATGGACGTTTTTTTTGGACGAGGTACCTGGGTGCCGGGGTGGTACCTCTGGCAGAGCCTCACAGCCCCTGCAACACCCTATGGCGGAAGCGTAAATCCCACTTTAGTCCAGCCTGGAAGAAGCAGGAACCACCGGTGCCAGATAGCTGAAATATTTAGCATATTTTCCATGCTTAGTGTCATTGATGGTTGATTCACTTACTCACTGATCTGCTTTTGAATAGATTTAAATAGATTTACCCTGGGTACAGGGTTTTCCCTTGGTTTCTGAGGTGGCTTAGGTGCATGTTGGTAAAAACAGGGCTTATAGTACATGGATTTGAGCTGCAATTTTCTCATCCTCCCATTGCCATTTGAAACGTAGTAGTGCGTGGGAAATTAAAAAAAATTCTATTCAGTCAAACATCTGTAGGCAGGTCCCTTTTTCCGTGGATGTAGCCACTATACAGATGACTTGGTTACTGTAGCAAGTTGATTCCTCTCTCTGACATTAAGCGTTTTTTAAACTGTCTTTTTGAGCTTTGTCATCTGTGACTCTCGTAATTTTTGGCTGTTAGACAGATTTTATCCATGGTTCATTTCTGCAATAAAAAACCTGCAGGTTGAACACTTGCAGGGCTTGCTAATTCTGACAGACTCACTATGGACAGAGTTTAAAGTGCTCGCCAGCCTAGAGATCTTAAGGCTATTAAGGCTCCTGTTACACGCACTCTTTCCTCTCAAAAAGAATATATGATGTTATGAACACTTTATTGTCTCATGCTCAAAAAAAATAACACCAACATTTTTGAACCTTTTTATTAATTTCCAGTAAAAAGGTTCATATTATATCCAGGTGAATATGATCTCCTTTTAGGTTGGTAGAGAACCCACACTAGTTTATTTATTTTAACCCCGCCCTCCCAACTTGGTTTAGGGGCTTTGCAGAAATGCTTTAGTCTTAGAATGATAAGGAAAACACCTTCTGGGAAATTCTTTAAAACAGAGCATTACATGTAGTTCAGAAGCTCAATTGGAGCGATTTACAAGACGAATGCTGTATTTACCTGTGTGAATATGAGAATGGAATGAGAAAATGTATGTCTTTGCAAAGCAGGGTAAACCTGCAGCCCTCAAGCCCACAACTGTGACTTCTCTCTGCCTCTGCACAGATATTCAATAACACATGCTGAGTCACCTGCGTCTTGTTAAACACCTTTCAGGGGTGGCTCTTGATCACATAGTCAGTTGTATTTAGTATTCATGGTTGCCGCAATGGAAAGAACGACTTCTTGTCTGTGCTGAGAACAGTTCATACAATCCCTTAATAGAATATTGAAAACATTTCCTGCTGTTATGATGGTTGGTTGGTTGGTTGGTTGGTTGGTTGGTTGGTTTATTTATTTATTTATTTATTTATAACATTTGGCAAAGTGATGAATCAGCAGTATTATGTAGTGAGTCACTGTTAAAATCCCCATTCATTTTTGATCCTGATTCCCATTTTTGTCAACAGGAAATTAAACTCTAACCGGCCTCTGTGCTCCAATAAAAGGAAGACATGTTTACCTTGGACAAACTTTCGGCCCTCTTTATAACGTGACCTTCGAGACTTGATATCAGAGATAAGATTTTATTGTTTTACAATTGTCTATGCGACCAGTTGGAATTTCGTTGGCTGTGGGTCATCCTGTCTGCATTTGCCCAGTTCTACATTGTTGGCAAATTTTTTAAAAGGAATAGATGTACTTTTTTGTTGTTGTTGTTACCACTACACAGAGACATTGTGAATTCAGCTTCAAACTTCATTTCAAAATGTTTTTTAATTTCCAATTTTATTTGAAATTGTATAGAACTGATGGAAATGGCCTATTTAGGCACCTGAAGCAGACAATATACTCTAATATGTATTTGTCTGGTAGATAAGTTTAGAAGATAATTCCTTTCATTGATCATACTATTAGTTTTTGATTAATTGATTAATAAATTTCAGAAAACAGTCGAAATTGGAATTGCCTTTGCCACAGTTTACTTAAGTTCATTAAAGGTGACTGTGGCTCAGAAGGAAGAGTGGGTCATCCAACACCCAGTAGGTCGGCGGCTGGACCCTCAGCTCCTCCAGGTCCCCAGGTCGATGTCGCCTTTGGCAAGATACTGAGCCACAAATTGCCCCAGATGTATCAATGGTGTACGAATGTATGTGTATGCTTAGAAAGCGCTAAAATGAATAGAAAAGTGCTGTATCAATTTGTGTGAATGGGTGAATGTGACAATAATCTACAGTGCTTTGAGTGGTAGATAAGACTAAAAAAATGATGTGTAAGTACAGCTCATTTACTATTTACTAAAGACCAAGGTCACGTGATCAAATGTCTTGATTTTTCTAACCAACGATCAAAACAAATAGACGCTCAACTTATAAGGTATAAAGCTGAGAAAAATAGCCAATCCTGATGTTTGAGGAATGGGAACCAACGGAAATTTGGTGCTTTTGCTTGGAAAATGACTCAAGAAAAATAACTTCTCTAAACTGTTGTTCTAACAGTCTGTCTTCTAATGCCGTGGCTACAGTGGAGCATTATTGGGTCCGCCATTATGTAAATGCTTATATGACTGGTTTGTCCTCATTAGGATTCATTCGCTCGTGAAATTATTAAACGTGACAATCAGAACAGACAGAATACAAAACAACAAATCAGGTTCCTCAAGTACAAAAATTACCTTGGAACCACTCCAGACTCCATTTTGTTTGAATACATTTGTCTATATATACCTTTTTTAAAATAAAATTACACACAAAGGATATACCAGCCACAGTTTGTGCCTTTACAAGTGAAACAGTGACTGCCAGTTATGTTTTCCTTTGCAGTGCTTGGCTGCAGACACGTTGGCCATCTACAGCATGAGTGAGCAGTCCCGGCTGGATGGGCAGGGCCTACAGGAGCTCTGCCCCACCATGCTGCAGCAGCTGGACACTGGCACCTGCAGGATGCAAAAGGAGGAGACACTGAGTGGGGACACCTCCCCCAGGCCTTCAGATGGTGAAGGTGAGCACTGGCCTGTTTACTAAGGGTTAATAAAAAATGTTTTGCTATAAGTCTTATTAACACTGAAAGTCTGTTTCACATTTTTACATTTGTGATAGCATTTGTGTCGTCTGTTGGTCGATCTAATTGCTGTCTCTTTATCGTTCTGTTGTATTTGATCAACTTTATTAAGCCCCTATTACAGCGAGTACAATTTCTAAATCCATTTCACAGTTTTTACAGCCGCATTTTCAGATGAACGAAGACTGAAAACAGATTTCTCCACCAGATCCGAGCTCCAAATGTCTGCTCTGTTGCCTAGAGATAGTGATATTGTGATGTCTCTGGAGGAGATCAAAGCCAGAATAAGCATGCCCAAGGCTTAGCCAGGGCTCGGATGGCATTTCTCAGTTTGGCTTAAACAACAACTCGTCCTGTAGACTCAACAGTCCTGCTTCAGTCAGCATAACCACTGTGTAGCAAAGATCTCATCCAGGTAAAGGCAGCGTGGACAGGAGAGTATCTTTGCCACAAAAGCTGCCCTTCTCTCCTTTGCTGCTGACACGCTGTAACGCCATACACATTGCTGACTTCACACTCCCAGTAGGATGCCTTTGAGAGCCCTGGAAGCTGTTTTGGCATCTGCCTTGAATCTGGAGTTTGTGAAATGTGAAGCGTAGTGTCGTCTGTTGTTTAACAAGCCTTTGTATTCTTTTTGGATTGAAGCAGAATTTGCTTTGGAGTATGTGGCAGGAATAAAGAGTTTGTTAAAGCTTGTTAAAGACACACTTGGAGAAGTTGGTGATCTCCAGTGATCTTCTGCCTTGAAGGCTGCACCAGCACTGAAATCCAAAAGCAGCAAAGCCTCAGTTTCTACTAAGAGGAAAAACTCAAGCTTTCATTATGTATCTAATGACAGTGGGCATCAATCTTCCTCTTCTTTTTAAACTAATGACATTGTGATGTGGCCTTGCTAGGCTAGCTCACAAATTTCTGCTCTCACTTTTAACCCTGTTTATCTTATCCTTGGCAGGTGAAGGAGAAATAGTTTACTGGCCCAGCTCTGGCTCTATCATTCCCTCTCCTCTGACAAATTTGTTTTCCCTTATCATGCCCTCAGCTCGCCTCACACTTGCCCCAGTAGGCAGCTTATTCTGGCATGAGAGCTGTTTTTCTTTGCCTTGGCTGTGGAGATCTGCCAGCAGCGGGGAGGCAGATGCCTTGGAAATTCATCTGTACTGCAGATCTCACTGACTTGAACATCCCGATCTTTTCCCATTATCTAAATGTAACACTTTTGCAGATTTCACAGGGATAAAATAGATACCCAGCACCTTTTTGCCTATTTTAATGCCAAAGATGATGATCTAGTAGTGCAACTTTCTTAAGATGGTCCTCAACTGCTTGTCAGCAGGACTATTGCATATTTTTGACCTTTACCAGCAGACTGGCTTTTTCCCACTGGCCTTGAAAACTACTTTGGTCTTTACCTCTTCTGAAGTAAAGACCTCTAGATGCCAGTAACATGAATAACTTTAGGTGAATTGCCAACTTTGAGACTGCCAATCCTCCCTTGATGATTTATGTCCACAAAGAGAAAATAATTCTTGGTGGTGTGTTCCAAAGTTCAGGCCTGGGGCCACTTCTTTTCTAGCTTAAATGCTGTCATGAGATTTGTTCATTTGAGAATGACAAAGCACCTCGGTAACTCTGCTTTGCCTGATCATCTGAGCCCAATCGTTAATTATGCATTTCAGAAATAAGTTATAGAGTGGCTCTAAAGTTTCTAGTGATTAATACAGACAAAACAGAGATTTTGGTTATTGGGGCTCCGGCTAAGAGAAAGCGCCCCATCTCACATCTTAGAGAACAATCTCTCAACACCACATACATGGCTAGGAATCAAGGGGTCTTTTTTTAATTTTTTATTTATTTATTTTTTTAAATGCAATTAAAATTTTGAAATTTGTCTAAATATATAACTTCATTTGCCAAATCTAAATGTTATCACAATCTGTAGCATTCTGTTTGTTCACTTCTTGTGCCTTTGGTTACATCATTAGCTGTCTGTTTTTCTTGTGGCTTGACTTGTACCCACACTTGCCTTCAAGACCAGCCATTGTGATCCTTTTTTTTTTTTTTTTCCTTTCTCATCATGTAGAAGTTACTATCTCTCAATCTCACGCCACAGAACAGATCATTAATCTCTCATAATTTAACCGATGTTTCCTCTGAACTTCACAGGTGGTGCATCCTTGGACAAAAATAGCCAAAAAGGCCTTGATCTAATGACCAATTGATTTTTTTTTTTTTTAATTATTAATGAATTTATTATATTTATTTTCTAAAGGTGTGTATTAAGACAGTTGTTCCCAACCATTTTGGCTTATAACCCCTAAAGTAAAGCAGTGTCTACTTGTGACCCCTGCGACATATTACATATGTCTTAAGTTCAATGAATGATATTCCCTTCACAAAATCAATGGTTTTTAGAGGCCAGAAAAGGTGAGACTGTCCAGTCTTACACAAGAGTAAAGATGAAGCTTAGTTTTATGAATGAAATTATTGGGATTTTTTTTGTTGAAATGCATGTATTTGTCACAATATGTTTGTATTGAAAGAAAACAGAGTGTGAGGGATGATGCTCAAGCTGCATTCACAGCTGCATTACGACACACTATGCATTGGCATTTTGTTTTAATGTCGCTCCTTCCTCTCCCCTCCCGCCTCCTCCTCACTTCAACCCTCAGTGTGGGGCTTCTCTTTCCTAAGCGTGACAGTGATAAACGCCTTCTCCCTCACCGGTGTCCTCATCGTGCCTCTGATGAAGACTCTCTATATGAAATACGTGCTCACCTTTTTCATCGCTCTTGCCACTGGCACGCTCTACTCCACTGCTGTCCTGCAGCTCCTGCCAGAGGTTTGCCACCTATACGTACACGTTCCCGTCTACACCTTTTTATCTGTACACCTCCTTAGCTCCCACAAAAACACAGAAGCCAAAGCTGAAAACCTCCTCCGTTTACAATAATGTCAAAGCTGTTGACGAAACTCGCGCACCTTTGGCCAAGCGCTCCATTGTCTGTCCCGTGGTCCTACTACTTTCCTTCCTGCCTTTGTATTTTCTCTCTGTGGTTTTAATGGGCCCTAATACGAACTGTGGAAGAATTTTTGATCATCTGGTGGTGTGTTTATGTGTGTGTGTTCGCTCTGTATGTTTGTATCTGTGCCAGCACCTTTCCTGGCTTTAAGATCTTGGCTGGATTTTGAGGTTTTCTCTTTTGCAAAGAAAGTGCAGTGCTCTCTTCTACGGCTGCAGCAAGTGGAACAGCTAAGCAGGCTTTATAATGGTGTTACACTTCCTTTTTTTATTTTTTGGCTTAGGGATTCGTAAATTTCTGTTTTTGCAAGACTATACTCAGGAAATGGAGCACAGCACTGTTAAAACGGCCTTAAAACTGAAATGTGACCCCTTGTTAGCAGTGCTCCCTCTGCCACTGTTGGGCTATTTAAAGTTCCCTTGACTGCTCTTATGTCTCCAGTCAGAGCTAGTGTTTACCCTGAGGCGAGGACAGCGGCACAGACACACTCCTGAGTGGACGAGAACAATATATCCCTGTCTATGGGCCTGTGTGTTAGTGTGTGTGTGTTTGTCTGTCTGTCTGTGCTTGAGATTTCAACTGCAACCTCAGCTTAATTACATCCTGTTGCTTTTGAAAAGAAATGCATGGGGTTCAAACACTGCTTCAAAGCACAGCCAATTGTTACCCTCACAGGCAAATTACAGGTGGTGTCACTTCTCTTAATCTGTTTTTCAATGGAAAATGACCCTGTTGTCTCTGGAAAAGACATGCCAATATCTTTGAAATCTCCCTTTTCTCAGGTTGATTTTACTCAATTCTTCCTTTCTTTTCAGGAGGAAAACTGCACAGCGTTCTCTAACTTTTTTTTAATTCCTGACCCTGATTTTTTTTTTCTTTAAATAAAAAAATCAACTAACTTACCACCTATTTTTTCTCGCCTTCCTCACCTTCCTCTCCTCCGTCCATCAGTGTGGGGTTATGGGATCCTGTGTGTCACACTGATCTCTCTGTGTTCGCTGGTGGGGGCCAGCGTGGTGCCCTTCATGAAGAAAACCTTTTACAAGCGGCTGCTACTCTACTTCATAGCCCTGGCCATTGGCACGCTCTACTCCAACGCCCTGTTTCAGCTCATCCCAGAGGTAGTGTCGATGCTGCTCTGACTCACGTAGCTGCGGCTCCCTTCACAGGGCAGGGTTTCTGATAATATCGAACAAAAATCCAGATTCTCTTGTCACTATGCATTTTTTTGTCACTCTTCATCCTCCGTCTTCTCATTAAATGTGATATAAATATTGCAATCATAGGTAGGATGAGAAATTATGTACAAAGCTAATGTACTTAGAGTGGTATGCCTTGATTTACATTTTTATTGCCCAGCCTTGGTTGCCATAAACTGAATTGAGCAATGAGCCAAATCTAGACCATAATTAATGACTTTCTTTCTTTCTTTTTTTTTAAATGAAAGGCTTAAAGCTTGAAATGCATAGCAATCCTGACTGAAAATTATTGCTTTATTCGAGATTGATGAAAAACATAGATTGGCCACCCTACTCACTTAAATTGACAAATCAGATTTTTTTTAAATTTTGTTTTAATTTTTTAATTTATTTTTAACTTAGAGAATTAATGGGAAAAAGCTTGTTTTCGAAATATGTCTATTGTGGGCTGCCCTTGACAAAACAGAATAAATTATACGTTAAATATTCTATCATTGTGCACTGTATGTAAATTCCCTGGACTGATGAAAGTCATGCGAATGCAAAAGAATGTCTCAAATCCAGTACTTTCATATGACTAAAGAGCATTTGTGAATAAGTTATTAATTTCCAGTCATAGGTAATGGATGACAATTTATCCAAAGACTAAAACATTTGGTAAACGACTTAAACTGTCTTTGCTGATCCAGTGACCTATTAGTCATTTTACAGGGGCAGCCCACATTGTACCTGTGTGTCTGAGGAGAGGAGAAACTTTTTTCGCCACAAAGACACCCATGGTTTAGCTTTTCAAAACACCAGGGACATTTATCTGACCCTTTTTTCTGAACTGGTTATTACTTTCAACCTTTTCAGATTGGTTTCAGAACGTTGGGAAACCATATATCTGAATTTACCGAACTCACAGAATAAGAATTAGGAAAAACAAAGACGGCATCCACATTTACTTGCATCATGGAGAGGCTACCTTGTTTACATGCAGCTGATCAGTAACCACATTTCTCCCCACTACAACAAAGCTGGCATATTTTAATTCTATTGGTAATAAATGCTTCATATCCAAAGTACCGTTAATGGCCATGATCCAATTTCAACAGCAGAAATTTAGCTGGGAAACTGACTTTATAATCTTTTACTTTCATTAATCAATCCAGGTATCTCATTCAAGTGTTTAATAAGTCAGCTTACTGAAGGGAAGAACATGTAAACACACCGGAGTACAAAGTTCGCACTCCCTTCAGGGCAGCATAACCCACGAATACGAGAAATTGTCCGTTGCATTTTTTTTTAATGATGTCCGGGAAGAGTGTACACCCACCACTGCCAGGTTTATAGCTGTTGTACAAGGGCGTTATGTAATTCACAGCATTAGTTCACCTGAATCAGCAGTAAAAGAAAAAAAACAAAAAACGTGCATGAAACCTCAGAGGCGAAGTGTTTTCGATACATAGGGCATCTGTGTTTACTAGACAGGGAATGATTACTTAATACAACACGTCTCATAGATCAGAAGACGGTGTGAAATATGAGGTATTTTAAAAAGGATTTCAGCTTTAGTTGATGTTCACTTATTCATTCACTTATTCATAAAAGTAAAACCCATCCCGAAAAACGGCAGCGTTAAGAGATAAAACAAGATAAGAAATAAAATTGCTTGTGAGTGGAAACATTGGGGAAAATGTTATTAGCTCCACCACAAGGAGGTTATTTATTTCATCGTATCCTACGTAAAAAGCCATGAACCGATTTGTACCAAACTCAGCGGGGGGTTGGAGCACGGATCAGGGAAGAACCATTAAATGTTTGGCCTGTATCCATCTAAAGGGGAGAATCTAAGAATCTTTAAAAACTTTCTTTGACATTATGAGATGGGGCGTTTTTCACCTTCCACTCTTGTCTTGCAGTTTACCAGCCACTAATTGCTCCCAACCATAACCTGTAAAAATCCTAACCTGCGACAGCTGTTTCACATAACACCTCACTTCAAAAAATAGTCACAATGAATGTCAGGCAGTAATGATGTAATAACAGCTACTATTTATATTTATCACAAGCTAACACCATCTTCTTTTTCTGCATGCTAGGCCTTTGGCTTTGACCCCATGGTGGATTTCTACGTGTCCAAGTCTGCTGTGGTGTTTGGAGGCTTTTACCTTTTCTTCTTCACAGAAAAGGTCCTCAAAGTGCTTCTCAAACAGAAAAACGGGGTGAGTGCGTGTTGCTGGTTGCTGTGAAACTTTGTGTTTTCCGTCCTTTTATATTTGACGCATGCGGTGTGGAAATGTTTTTACAGCGGCCAAAAACTGCCGTTACAGGCAACAACAAATGTGGTGTATAAACAAGTTTTCACAGCAGGGGGCAAGTGCCAGTTCAAAAGAAAACAAAAAGTTGGTTCCAAGATGGTGAAATACAGTAAATACAGTTCTGTGCAGAATTTTTGTGTCCCTGATTAATGATGTTGGGATCAGGGATCTGTGGGAGGCCATACCACCCGTGGCAGTTCTCCTTGTTCTTCTTGTCAGTTCAATATTAACTCTGGGTGTGTGTGTGCGTGGGGGGGGGGTTGTTTTTGTTTTATTTTGTTTTTTAACTCGTTGACTTGCTGCAGATCGAATTTTGGACCGATCACACAGCCCCCTGATGGTGTTGTGTGACGAATAAGAATCCAAACTTCTAACGTGCCTCAGACTTCTGCACAGAACTTTATGTTTTGAAAATCGTGACCCAAAAAAAGGCCAAACACAAATGACAGCAAACAACAGTTGTGTAAGCTTCAGTTAACTATCAGGGTCAGACAAAAGAAATGAACATGCCTAGGACTTAATCAACATCTCTGTTGTAGTCTCAACAAAACTACACTGTTTGAACCTCACCGTGTTAGTACTTACAAATGGGTTGAACAGCTTGTGCCCAAGGTCGGTGCACAAATACGCAACCCAGTATAATGAACACACTTGTAAAACCAGGACTTCAACACAGAGGAGAGCCTAAAATGGGCCCCTGACTTTTCTAACACCCCTTTAATTTTGGATAAAATCACATCCTCAGCCTATGAAATGGAGACAAAGAATATTAGATTGTTTTTATTGGACAGAGTTAGGGGTCATCATTATGCTATTGCTAAAAATAGTTTTCTGATATCATACTGTATATCACAAATGTATGAAAAAATCATGTAAAATAGATAAATTGTTGTTTATTGCCATCAATGGTTTGCCACTGTTTTGCATTGCGTCAGCGAGGGTTGCAACTACTGGTTATGTTCATTATCAATCAACTGACTGACCATTCTTTTTGGTCAAATGACTGTTTTGTTTATGGACTGAAAGAAAGTCCTGAAAAATACTGGTCAATATTCCCATGGCACAAGTTAATCCATGATGAACCCAGAGATATGTCAGTTAACTGTTATATCTGGCAAGTAGAAGCATCACATCCTGACATTTGAGGAGCTGGAACTAGCAAATATTTGACATTTTTGCTTGAGAAATTAGTGAAATGATTAAATGATTATCACATTAGTTACCAAGGAATTTTCTGTCAACTGACTAATAGTTTGTAGGTCTAAATCAGAAAAAAACAAACTGATGTAAAAAGAATCAGCATTTTCATTTTAATTAGTTTTCTTTGAAACAGATTTTTGACAACAGAGTTTAACAAAGCAAACAAAAAAAAGATATTGTCATAGGAGTATGATTCTACTGAAAGTTGATAAATGATAATACTGAATTATTGGCTAGCCATAATTAATACTAGTTCCAATAATCAGTAATGATAATAATAAACAGTAAACCCCCTAAAAACAAAATGAAAGGGATTTAATCAAAAAAATCATTGAACCTAAATGGGAGATGCAGTATTGAACTATTTAAATTCATTTTTCCTGCAATGTTTCTTTAACTTAACAAACCAACCCACAGCTTTGCATTGTCATCAGGTAACTGTTTTAACCGAGTGGTGTTTGCACTGAGCATCATCACGACTAGCAGTTAAATACTTCCTACATATCTATACATCAGCGGCAGGTATAACCAGCTGGACCAGATGCTGTCTGTTCAGAAACTGACATGATCACCAGGAACGTATTTGAATTTTGAATTACTTCTCCAGAGACTGACGACTGACGCCTTAGAGCTTTGTGTTACCTTTTTTTTTGTTTTTTGAATTTCATTCACGAAAAGTGGCAGTGGTAGTCAGGTGATAATGCGATGGTTGCTCCAACTCAAACAAATTTGTTCTGATTCCAGGGATGTTGTTCTCTGACCCACCCTGACCTGTGACCTTGTTGTAGATGCAGGTCATGCTCACATTCACCATTCATGCAAACTTGAATAAAAAGTCACATGGAATCTTGGGGTTTGCAAATATTTTTCGGTTTTTTTTGTTTGTTTGTTTTTTTTTCATTTCAAGAAGTCAGCCTTGGAGTAAATAATGCCTGAGGGGCTGTATTCAGAGCGAGAAAGTCTCTGAAGTACAACTCAACAACTCAGACAACCTGAAAGTGATTTCCTCTCTTCTCTCCCGCTTGTTGATTCACCAAAGGTCAAGGTTATTTCGCTTACCAGAATCTATCAAAATCTATTGATCATGACATCCGCTTTCCCGTTGTGTCTCTCAGAGCCATGGCCACAGCCACTACTCTGGCACAGACCGTTACTCGACCCCTGACGGGGATGTGGAGGAGGGCGAGAAGGAGAAGCTCCAGCAGAACGGAGAGGCCAGCAGCCTGGCTCTGGGCAAGGTGGACGCCGGGGAGGGCGAGCTCATGCTCAGCCCTGCACAGACGCCACAGGTAGGATTTTGGAGGGTGAGGTCATATTTAAAATGGTTCAGGTCACATACAGAAAGTGACAGAAACTGGCTTAATCAGTATCAGGGGCTCAGGATACTCTTCTCTAAATGATTAAATTAGGTTTTTCCCTATTTTTAACAAGGATGTTGCAGAAAAACTGAGATGATAATTGGTTTGTTAATAGGGTTGAGTCAGTGAATGATTATTAAAGAAAGAAATCAATCTCTTCAAGGATGGTTTAAGCGAGTGATTCCCCGCCTGGAGGTCAAGACCCTCAAAGACATCATAAAATTATCAATGGGACAGAATAAGATGAAACAATTTTCTACTACTCAGATTTAGAATTACTTTTGCTTGGTTTTTGTCTCGTTTAATTCTGAACAATTTTATCTCCTCTTTTACCTCTCTAATGTTCATTCAGATGAAACAAACTAAGAGATGGCTGAACTGCTCACATTTCAACCTGTGACAAGAGATCGGTAGAGACTTGGCATCTGCTGATTTAAGATGCACCTGTTAACTCATCGAATAAAATCATGATATGAAGTTCTTTACTTAAATTCTGTGTTTTTAACCAATGATATGGTATTCGCACATTGCTCCTCGGCCCACATGTTTTTACCGCTATAACCTGTTTCCGCGCTCCACTCCTCCAGGACTCCCAGAGCCCAGACAGTGGCGGGCGGTCTGGAAGCAGCGGCGGCGGCTGCTACTGGCTGAAGGGGACGACCTACTCCGACATCGGCACGCTGGCGTGGATGATCACGCTGAGTGATGGCCTGCACAACTTCATCGACGGCCTGGCCATCGGCGCCTCGTTCACTGCCTCCGTCTTCCAGGGCATCAGCACATCCGTGGCCATCCTTTGCGAGGAGTTCCCCCATGAGCTGGGTTAGTTGCGCCACTTTTTTTTTCTCCATATTTACAGGACTGCAAGTTACAACTGACGCTAGTTTTCTCATTAATTTTTATTAATTTACTGTGCATTCTGTATGAGTAATTTGTTCTCCCCGATCAAAACCAGAAATCCTTTTTTATTTATTTTTCAAAATCATCAGATTAATTCTTTGCAAAATTGGTGTTTGGCAGAAATCTACAATTACACACGCTCCTAAGACAACTCTTTGATACATTTTCTATTTCTTTTTGTCATCCTGCTTCTCCCTCTGTTACCAGGAGACTTTGTGATCCTGCTGAACGCTGGCATGAGCATACAGCAGGCTCTGTTCTTCAACTTCCTGTCGGCCTGCTGCTGTTACCTGGGCATGGGCTTTGGCATCCTGGCTGGTAACAGCTTCTCCCCCAACTGGATCTTCGCCCTGGCAGGGGGAATGTTCCTCTACATTGCTCTAGCAGACATGGTCAGTGTTTATTTTGTTTTTGTTTGGGTTTTTTTTTGGGGGGGGGGTCACCACAGACAGGTGTGGTTGTTGTTGGTGTGTCATAAAACAGCAGACTCCTGTAAGAACTTGTTATAAACAAGGCAGCAGTTGTAGTTGGAGAAATTAGAAACATAATTCTTTGATTCTTTTTGCTCACAAGACCTGAGTGTCCTTGGAAAAACAGCCCAAAAATTAAAGAAAAAAAACAAAGCAACATTTTGTCTAATTTGGAAATATGACAAGATGATGGCAAAGCATCTTAGTATGATTAAAGCTCATCCGCAAAAATAAAATGGATCTTAAAAAAAATACAAGTTTATTGATAGCAGCTTTGGGGAAAGTTACTTTTCATTTTGGTTCAATACTTGCCCCAATCATTTAATCAATGTTACCACACACTACATGTGCAAGTTACTTATTATTATGTAATAATATGTATTTATTTATATATATATATATATATATATATCACAACGGCTCAAAACTGGTGCAACAGAAGTCAAGATAACCTGACTTTTAGGTTGTAGTGTGGATCGAGCCTCAGAAACCCTTCATCCCACAAGTGCTGGTGAAGGAACTCGATGGCATTGTTTGTTTTAGACCCTCTCTGCCCACGTCTTTCAAACTCCATCTGCCCTCTCTGTAGTGCAGGCTCTCTGTTAAAAAAAGTGGTGCTGAGACACATAGATAATGTCAATGAATCATTATTTTAGATCTGACAAAGCTCCTCTAGAACCAGAACACACATAACCGATTTCACAGGCTCAGCATGACTAGTAAGTGGACTTTAACGTGTAGAATTGGCAGGGTTCCCCTTCAGTGTGAGGCAGAGCAGCAGAGGCAAAGCATAAAGACTTGGGTTTCCTCTCCTTTTTTATGATTTTCAGTTCCCAGAGATGAATGAGGTGAGCCGCGAGGAGGAGGACGCCGGCGGCAGCAGCTTCCTCCTCACCTTCGCCATCCAGAACGCCGGCCTGCTGACAGGCTTCTCCATCATGCTCCTCCTCACCACCTACTCTGGACAGATACAGCTGGGCTAACACCGGGACCCCTCTGGACCAGCGCCAGCACGGGCTCAAAAGGATCGTCTGGTGGAAACTGGAACCTGGAGGAGGCAGGGAGGCAGGGAAGGAGGCTTTTTTTTTTTTTTTTTTTTTTTTACTCTTTTTTTTCTCTAAGCTGCTCAAGTTTTTTTTTCAGGACCGTGGAGTTATCCAAATCAGGCTGTGCGGCGGGTACGCACACTCCTCTGTAGTATACATTTGAGTATCTGTCTGTGTGCTGTTCCCGAATGCAGTGGACCCCCGACAGGGGTGGAGGCATCCTCGTCCCACCTCGTCTTTTTTTCCCCGACAGCCCCGAAACACCAAACAAAGCAGCGTTTGGCCCACAAAGACGAACCCCAGAGATGTGCGACTCCTACGCCGAACACAACAACGACGTGCAATACTCACCCAGTCGCCCGAAACATACCTCTAAACCCCCCACACCAACCCCAACCCCCAGACTACTGATCGGCCATTTTGGCCCCAGCACTCGTTTCCCTCCGCTTTCATCCTTCCCCTCAGCGGAGGAGGTATCCGAGCCTCCAACTCGGGGCCTGTTGAGATTAATTAAACATAGAGTATTTGTATCACTAACTCTCTGTGCCCACTACTGTTTCTCAGGAGGGGGCGTGGGGAAGGCAATCAGGTAACAGCAGCTGTGTTAATGAACAACTGAAATCCTTAAATCTCTATCATACTTTTCCAGACAGTAAGCCCCCACCCCCACCCCCCCCCCCTTTTTTCCATTCCATACCAAAAACCAAATGTTACTGACCTGAACTAGAATTTTATCCCAGCGTCAACATCAACCTGACTTCCAGCTGGTCTTTGTCGTTTATGTGTTGATGTTATATTTTTTATAGACACAAAAAAACAAATCAAAACAAAAAAAACGATCAGATTTTTGAAGACCAAATCCTGGGAGGACCATGGGGAAGGGCGAAGGGCTAACACAGTGACGTCGGGGAGGGGCCGCGCTTCATTTCCCCTGAGCGTGGACTCGCCCCGTCTCCTCCGACATGCAGGCTGAGGTTCCTATCAAAGCCTGGGTCCCAGATTCTCCTGTAAAGTGACATCAAGTCCAGAGTTTGATTTTCGTGGCTTTTATCCAGAACAGATGCCTCAACACCCGGCGTCCGCAGCAGCATTTCTTCACATTTAACCATCTGTGCCCTTTATTTATATAGCATTGAATAGTTATAGCTTTTTTTTTATATATATATATATATATATATATATATATATATATATATATATATATATATTTTCATTCCTTGTATTGTTGAGCTCTGTTTTTCACACATCCCATGAAGTGTTTTACCAAGAATTACCTATTTATCTTTTATAGTCCGGTCAAAGTTTTACTGTAAGCTGAGTCATGTAAGCACGCACATTTTGCAAACTGGTCTAGTCTGTAATCTTATCCACATTAATCATCCATAAAAATAAGAGAACATGTTGTCTGCTGTATTTAGTTAATTAGGTTTTTGAGGAAAAAAACCCATTGGATTCTCTCAAAGTTACACTGTATGGCCAAAAGTATTTAGACAAATATAGTTTGTAGTTTTTTGGTGGGCTGTTTTTCAGAAAAATCACAGAAATAAGAATCTGTTTTTGATTTAAAAAAAAAAAAAAAAAAAAAGATCTTTGAAGGACGGGTACCATCATTTAAAAACACTTATTGCTGTTCTGATTCTATTTCCTGAGTCTTCAAAGACCCTTTGATGCAGAATAAAAAAGATGTATTTTTAACTAGTTTTCCAGGTTGTGGCACATGCCGGGCTTGTGTTCAGGTTTGACCCTTAAAAGCTGAGGCAATAAAGTTAATTAATGGTTTCGTCGATCAAAAAAGGTTTACCTGTGACCATTTTCTTAATCGATTACATATTGAAATAATTTCTTTTCTTTCAACCAAAAATGCCAAAAAGTCACTAGTTCCAGCCTCTCAAATGTCAATACTTGCTAGCTGTAGTTCTACTAGTTGTCAGTTATGGAAGTAAATTGAACATCTTTGGGTATTTCTTTGGGTTTTTTGCTTTGGAAAAATCATAATGTAATTTCTTTTTGCTAATTTCTGAGATGGATCAGATGACTAATCAGTAATTAATCAGTAATTATTATTGGCAGCCCTAGAAATCCCGGTTTTGTCTTGCAACATTCACTTGATACTTTTCGATAACAGTTTCCAACTGTGGTGCCGTTTACAGACGATTTTTTTCTTGGTCCCATGTGACCATGCCCCTACACAAAAAGCCAGGTGTATAAAGGAATTTTTTTTCCCCGGTCTGACGTGAAAGAGCTTATGGACACAACAGTGTTGGACCTCACTAAAGCCATAGGGGTCAATAATATTGTTAATCTCGTTTGGAATAAGGTGTTTGGCAATGACATATATGTTGGGGGTGTCCACATACCTTTGGCCATGTGTAATTTAAACCAAAGGGGAAACGGTGGAGAATGGTTTCTGATCTGTAAAGTTCAATGGTTTATTGGAACATGCAGGGTAATGGTTGTTAGCGTGATATTATGATTTTCTTGTTTGTTTGTTTTTCTTGTAACGTGACTGCTTTTCACTTCCAAAAACTCGTGACATTATTCCATCTAAGGATGAAACAGCCATTCACACAATAGTAGCGTCGTGGCTGGTGTGACCGTGTAGCTTGGTTGTGTCACTCCTGATCCATTTTCACTGACAGAGCACAGAGTTTCCTCCGTACAAGACTCATATTTCAACACAATACAAAGTTGTCCGTTGCCAGGCACTACATATTCTGTCTTAGATTCAGTGTGAGTATAGATTAGAGCTGTAGAATATTATTTATTAGAGATAGAAACTGGAAAAATTGATTGGATGTCTCATTGTAGAGGCCTACAACAACAAAAAACAAAAAAAACCTGTATTTCTATTATTCCTGGATGGAAAAGGCAAGCCATTAAAACGGGTGGTACAGTATTACTGCTGCTGGATACTAATGTTGTATGGGAGATTATTTATTGTTTTTTGAGCCATAAAATATTTATTTTATGCATTCACACTCAAGATAAAATATCTGTTTTAGCTTTACAAAACAAGCCAGGAAAGCAGACTAAAATCCAGACTTCTTTTTGTCTTCATTTATCGTTTCTTTTTTTCATTATTATTACGAAATAAACGGGAACTCTTATTTGAATTGCACATTCAGCTTTACGTTAAGAATTGAAACCTGGAGCATAAATACGAACCGGGAAAGAACTCTTGGGTCAATTCCTATAATCAGGTTCTGGTTCAGTCCAGACACAAACCGACAAAAGCAGATGATAAATGCTAGAGCACACAGATGGTAAAACTGATTTTATTGTTTGCAAAAAAAAAAAAAAAAAAAAATTCCATCGACTGAACACAACACGTCAACAGAAGTTGTCCTTTTTTTCCATCAACCAACCAGTGACTGACCTTTTGGAGATTTTAATAAAAATTTGTTGATGCTCTTTCAGACCTGCAATACATAATTAAAAAAAGTTTATATATATATGTTTGTTTATATATATATATATATATATATATATATATATATATATATATATATATATACATAATTAGTACCTAATGTACTTCAAGTGAATCCTCATCTGCCTTCTCTGTGTGTCATGGGAGTCCCCTTTTTTTTTATAAACATAATTTACAAGAAAAAAAAAATGTGTCAAGCGTCGTCCTTGATGATTTTGTGTTGGTTTAGCATCTTAACAGTTTAATAAAGATGGGATTACCTTTATTTTTATTTTTATGTGTCTCCTCTATTCATCCGTGTTTTAACAAAGCTCCTGTCTGTTATCAGGTTTATAAATGGTATAAATGTAATGGTTTATAAAATATTGACATTTATAGATAATGAAATTTGGTGTAGAGTTAGTTTTAAAAAGGAGATTTGTTTCCTGGAAGCACACGTTAAAAGGCTCCTTCTCTCTTTGGGCACATAATGATTATCTTTGGGCACATAATGATTAAATATCGTAAGTAAAATTAGCATTTGTTCCTGAAATGGAGGAAGTACTCATTTTTTTGTACTCGTAAAAAGAGAAACAATACCTCTGCTCAGCAGTACTGTGATATACGTAAAAGTCCAGCATTCAAAATTTTACTGTAGTGAAAGCACATAGGTGTTAGCAAACAGCGGAGGAAAGAAACTAAGTACATTTACTCCAGTACTGTACCTAATTACAGTTATGAAGTACTTGTATGTACTTGAGCAATTTAGTTTTCTGCAACTTTAAACTTATATACTCTACTTGTGCTTTATACTTATCTTGTATATTATTGTATATTACATTATCATATTGCAAATATTGTACTTTTTACTCCACTACATTTCTCTGATTCCTTCGATTACTTTGTAGAATTAGAATTTATAATTTAAGTGATGTATACATTAATAAATAAAAATAAAACTATATATATTGTTCTGAAACAGGCCTTTTGTACACATTAAGTACTTTTACTTTCAACACTTGAGATACATTTGAATGCTAATACTTTTTGTTCACTGACTTTAAGTACTTATATATTGCATCACAGATCTTAAGTTATCAAACATAAAAAAATGAAAAGACTGGATTTTTACTCCACTGTGGATAATATGAGGGAAATAAGACGAATGCAATAAACCACCTTTTTAATGACAGACATGGCTAAAGCCTGGACTTCGACTTAAGTTTCACTGCGGTGCTTCACTTATTTCTCTCTTTTTATGCGTATTATGTCATTTTTATGTAAACGTACACGTCCAACACATGGATCGCACTGGCGCTGCACTTCTCTCTGGTGCCCACGGGGGGGCGACACAGAACAGTCCGGCGCGGCTTGTTTTTTCCTGTCGGGCTTTTGTTGTTCTTTTTGCGTCACTTCCTGCGCCAGCCACACAGATGATCAGAGAAACGTTTGGAAACAGAAACTGTCCGAAGCTGTGACGACTGTCGGAGAGATGGCGTGAAAGACGCGCGGACGGCCACGTTGAGGCGAGAGGACTTTATTCACTTGCTCCCTCTTCACTTTAGTTTGTTTTTGTGTTTTGTTTGCTTGTTGTTTTTAAACACGAGCGACGAGCCGGGCGGCCCCCAAGTCGCCGGCTGGTTGAGTTAGCCGCGTTATGTCAGCGGTAGCCGCTCTCCATTCATTTAACGTGCCGTCACCTCCGTGGAGCAGGTTAACTAAGCTGGAAACGAAGGTTTTATTTCAGAAAATAAGCGAATTAAACGCACGACATCGGTCTCGATGAGCTATGGAAGCTGTCGTCGTTAACAGGTCACTGTTTTGCTCAGCATTGCCAGATGTCAACGAGCTAACTAACCAGACTGGCTGTTTTTCAAACGTTAGCCGTGGCACTTTAGCCTGTAAAATAGACTGTTTCGATAGATGTATAATCTCTTTAAAAATGTATAAGGTCTCCTCTGTGAAATAGACTATTTTAAAAACTAAACACCGACTTTATTAAGCGACAATCGCAAGATTAATCAGCAATGTAAATAGGTATTAGGTGCAGCCCTACATTTATCTTTCTCCTAGCTTAGTGTCGACAATAACATTTTTAAAGTGATTTTTTTAAAGGCCGTCAGGAGACATTAAACGCCTATAAAATTGTAAAGTGACACCAAACAGCTGATCGATTAATCCAGAAGATAACCGGCAGATAAATCAATAATGGAAATAATCATTAGTCGCAGCTCGATTTTAATATTATTCCTAACCTGCTTTCAACGGTAGCATTTTTAATAAGAATACAGACTGTCATGGGACATTATATACTGTTTTAGACTTCAAGTGAGACTGGTGTGACAGGTGGTGATGATGATGAAAATAATAACAACAAACTTTATTTATATATCACCTTTCATACTGGAAATGCAGCTCAAAGTGCTTAAATGCAGGAGCCTGTTTCTTTTTTCTCAATTCGATCTTGATCTAAGGCAAAATAATAACAGGATGACATTCACAAATGTTAATACTGATTGAGTATTGATATCAATAATTGTACGCATTATCAAAGACCCTATATAGACTCATCATCCATCGTCCCTACTGGTTTTCTTTAACCCCAGTGACCCTGGAACAGGTTGTAAATTTATTTTTATTTGATACTAAAAAGGACTTAAACTTAATCTGATGTACGTTGCAGAAAACTTTCGTTAGGAGGGAAAAGAAGAATAAAATACCCCTGTTGACATACAACTGCAGTTAATTTACTCTAATGTAGCTGCGGTACATGTGCTGTTAAAAGCTACTGCTGTTGCTGAAAAAACTCGATTCCCAGTGTTACCAGTATTTGGATTAAATTCCCACATAAACAGGTTTTCTCAGTGTCCAACAACATCATTATACAGACAGTGAATACAGCAGCCAGCTGTGACCCTTGCACAGCATAATATGACTTATATATTATTAGATAGATATTCTCCTTAACACGCTTACCATCTGTTTTTTTGCACTTTTTTTTAGTCTAAGGGGAACACGTAAAACCTGGGTAGTATTTTTTGGAGAGATTAGAGTTTAAACTTGAAAAGACTTTGGGAGAAAATTTTCAATCGTACAGTATATGTATTTTTACAACACATTTTAGTGTATGGATGTATTATATAGCATATTCCATGGACATTCAATTGAAAAACACAGTCAGACAGCAGTTTCCATTTTTCAGCTAATCCAGTAAACAAACACCTGAAAAATCACAGTACTGCCCCGATTAGTTCAAAACCCTGTATATCCAGTGTTGCTATAATGCAATCCTGCTATAGATTAATCAGCAACTATTTTGATAAATATCTGAGCAGATTCATCATTTCAGTCATTTATATCAAGCAGAATCTCAGATTATTCCCTGGCTGAAACTTTCCCAGCGTAGGGACTCGCTGGTTTTCTGTTTTATAGCATTGTAAACTCAATATCTTTTTGACTCTGAAATGACCGGTATAAAGGGACAAAATGTATTTTTGAATGTTGTTGTGTTGTAATGATTTGGTAGGAGGGAAAAAAAAAACAGCTAAGGTGAAGCAATGGCCTGTGCCCGAGTGCCACTGGAAGAGCAGCAGGTGACCGAGCCGGGCCCCCTGGGAAAAGAGCACACGCTGCCTGCACTGGTGAGTCATCCCTCCTGATGTCTGTATGCAAATACCTCAGCACCCTCCCTTGCAGCGGTCTGCGGTGCTCCAGGAACAGCCTCTCACGGAGACCAAGGTTTATTAGAATGAAACCCAATGCTTTTGTATTCCGCACCAGCACCCAGACAGGAAGGACGACCGCTGCTTCGTGCCTTACAAGCCCCCGCCAGAAGATGGCTCCCCAGCTGAGGTGGAGGAGTTCTTGGAATACGCCAGATTCATTACAGAGGACCTGGAGTGGCTGCTCGCACTGCCTCATGACAAGTTCTGGTGCCAGGTAAGGGACCGTCAAAGCGGGGGCATCTTTCTGAGACCCATTTTCTTTCTTTTACATTAATGATTATCATCCATGAGTCCCATTTCAAAGTCTAGATTTTTTTAATAAATCTCCTTCCTCCCCCTGCTGTGCTCTGTCTTTTCCATCAGGTGGTCTTTGATGAGTCCCTGCAGAGTTGCCTGGACTCGTACCTGCGCCACGCTCCCCGTAGCATGGACCTCGCGGCCTTGCCCTCCTCCCCGGCAATGGCTGAGACGCAGCGCTCCGTCCATAGGGCCGTGTTCCTGACCTTCCTGAGGATGGCTACACATAAGGAGTCCAAGGTGGGAGTGGCACCCAAACCTTAGGGCTGCAGATACCAGTTAATGTAGCATTAGTCAGATGATGGGACTTAGCGGTTGACCGAAGTTTTTTCTGTTTTTTTTTTTTTCTAGTAATGATGTTGTTAATGCCAATTCCAAGTATGAAGCCTTTTTATCCAGTATAACCTGCTGCCTCGTGTGTGTGTGTGTGTGTGTGTGCGTGCGTGTGTGCTTTTCGTCCCTCAGGAGAACTTCCTCACCCCGGCTGTGTTTGGAGAAATTATCTATGAAAACTTCCTCTTTGACATTCCCAAAATTATGGATCTGTGTGTGCTCTTCGGAAAGGGCAACGGTCAGCTGCTGCATAAGATGATAGGTGGGCTGTTGGTGAAGGCTCTGTTTAACTCTCCTTCTTTTCATTTTACTATTTATTATGAGAACACATGTATCCATTAAACAGTACTAACAGATTGAAATCTACACCGTCATTTTTTAGAAAACATCTTCACACAGCAGCCGTCTTACTACGGAGACCTGGATGAGACGGTGCCCACCGTGTTACAGGTTTCAATTTTAGACTAAGTTATAATTGTCTCTGAGATTATAGTTTATTATCCCCCTAATTCGATTTCCCTTTTTTTCTCTCCATTGACCTCAGGTGTTTGACTCGATCCTGGAAAAGTGTGGCCTTCAGTGTGAGGGAGCCACGGCCATGGAGCCGATGAAGCTGAATGCGCACAAACAGCCCACTGCCATGACCATGAGCCAGCAGGTTGGAAACACACACACACACACCTGTGTAACAACATCTGGTACTAACGAGTTGATCTGAAACCATAATGTAAAAACAAGTCAAATTCTATTCCAGTTAAGAAAAAAAGGAATTGGTCTGTTTTGTCAACTTCTGCTTTAAGATCAGCATACAGAACTTAAAGGTGAATATCTTTACCTTAGTTAAGTAATCTCTATGTTTACTAGCAGCTGTTCTTGGGATTGTAATGTACCACAAACAAGAAGTAGTTAAAAGTGTCTGTCTGGAGTTCATATGTAGCAGGTTATTTTGGCTCTCAAAAAAAAAAGAATTTGGTTCACTCTGATGAAACTTTTATATATGATACATCTTCAGGTCTCATTTTAACAAAATGTGGAGAGATGACTAGAGTAGATGGCTCTACTCTGCTTTCGATAGAAGAAGGATCATCAAAACTCAATTATTCAAAAGCCCCAATTTTTAAACCCACCAAATAAATCAGAGGCTCAGCTGACTTTGGCTGAGCAAGGATGCCAATGTGAAAGTGAAAACTGCTGCACCACCTGTCTCAAAGGAAACTTGGAAAAATGACCCGTCTCTTAACTGATTTGTTCACATTGTTTAGTTTATTATAATTTTAAATCATATTTAAGAAAGATTTATGAAAATATCATCATTTTATTCCTCCTTATGAAAAGTTCAGAGGAAGTCCTGTAAACGTCGTAAAACGGTAGAATTAAAGGATTTATTTATTTATTTGTTTGTTTATTCATTCATTCATTCAGTCAGTTTTTTCATTATAACTGCCATTGGAAATGTCGTAATCTTAAATTGGAGTTGAAACAGAACCATTTGATCATGTCTGGAGTATTTACTCATGGCTACAGGAAAACCAAGTGTCAATCATCCGCTGTTTAATGTAGATTTTCTAAATGGAGGAAAACCTTGACCTAAGTCAGGCTCATTGATTTCTCCGTTTGTAAATGTAGCCCGCGTTGACCTTTACTTTAACTTCCACAATGGCTTCCACAGCGAGTAACACTGCAGCTTCATGTACGGCCACTGATCAACGTATGTTATTAACATACTATTTTTTTTTTCTTTTCTGTCCCAGGAACTTGTAGATATAATTTTGTACATGTGCGACTCGACCACCACCATTCATGCCTTCCTGGACATCTTCCCTGCTGCCTGCTCCACCTTCCACTCCCATGGCTTCCTCAGCAGGTATATGGAGGGAGAATGTAGCTCTAATGGGCAGCCTCCCTGCATGAAAACCTTTTGATGCTAATTTCTTTTCCTTTTTTCATTTTTTCCTGGCAGACTGACCTCGTTTTATGAGACCGCTGTGCCTGACCTTGAGAAGGCGGTGAGGAAGAGAAACTTTGATGACAAAGGGTGAGCATCTGCTTCAGGGACTTAGTACAGAACAAATTTGAAAAAAAGAGTGAGAGAGAAATTTAAATGCTAATCAAAAAGAGCCACTGTCTGATGATGGTAAACAAATTTCCCAAACACTCCTCCAGCCTTCAGGAGGACTTGTGGAAGAGGTTGTCCCACTCCTGTCGCAAGATGGTGGAGTCGGCTCACCTGCTGCTGCACCACACCTGCCTGCAACCGATCCTGGAAGGGTGAGGCGTTTGGACCTTCTCGGTGTGCAGCTTAGCTGGAGTAGCGACACGCGTTTGAATACACGCCTTAATATCTCCCTGATATTTGTTGCCCTGCAGGAGAGAAAACATGCAAACGTTTGCAGAAGAACTCTTACAACATTTCACATCTTTTTTACCTGAAAAGAGGTAAGACCGACAGTTAAGATCTGAGCACTCTGAAGCGCAGTAGTAGCACAAGCTGCAAAAGTTTAGTTCAGTAAGATTGTAAATGTGTTCTGCTCTCAGCACTTGTCACTCACAGTGTCAAAGTTTTAATGAACCTCATAATAAATTGAGAAAATTGACTAAATTTTTCATGTATTTATTTTTTAACCAATCTGTATTTATTTTGTCATCCTCTCAGGTTCCTGTCAGACTACGACGAGCAGTTCCCCATCTCAGACGACATCAGCCTCCTGCAGCAGGCCCTTCCTGTCATGTATCCTTGTCAGTTTTGCAGCAATGACCTTGTGCAAATGGATTTTTATGGCTAGTAACCGTCTACAAAAAAGAATACCTTCAAATCACCAAATTTGGGTCTTGATTTGCTCCACTCTCTAAACTAATTTTTTTTAACGTCATACAAGACGAAAATGGCCAATAAACCTTTTCATGTATTTCCAAATCTAATTTTTCTTTTCCTTAAATAATAGCTGCTTGTAGCCATAATCAGCCAATCCACTGTGTAGAAAACTTGCAGAAAGAATTAAAGGAGGCTCAAGAAAACAAGGAGTAAATTTATTCCACCTCCAACTTTTGCTCGTGGAATAAATTGACTGTCTCTGAATCTGAAGAGCATTTCGATCTTTATTTGTCAGTGTGCAGGCAATTTTCCTATGAGATGTGATTAAAGATAAACAGAAATTTGCTAAACATTTAAGCATCTGCAGGGTTGTGCTATTCCTTTAGTGTTCAGCATCAACTAAAGAATATATAGCTAACTTTTTAAATTTCAAGACATAGACTTTGAAGGAAATTGTTTGTTTTGCTAGTAAGAGAATAAAAAAAATATCACTACAATATGTTTAACATGATACAAACAACCAGTTGTGGTGGAGAGTATTTCCTGTATTGTTTGTAGTGTCACTTGGTTTCCTCCTTAACCGCGGTCCCCTTCAGCGACGAGACCAGAATGTCCTACCTGCTCCAGGGGGTGGAAAGTGCCTGGGACGGCATCGGCCGACGGAAACCACAGAGCCAGGTTCGGCCCAAAGCCTCCTCGTTGCCGTTGGCCAGTCAGGGAGCAGTGGGTGGGGCTGCTGCCACCTCCTCGGCCGGCTTTAAGCCTCAGGATGAGGTCCGGGAACTAGGCGTAGGAGGAGAAGGAAGAGAAGAGAGTGCAACGGGAGCGGAAGCCATGTCAGCTGTTCCTAGGAAAGGAGACAATGTGAGATCTCTTTTTATTGCAGCTCGTTTATTTCATGTTTATGGCAGCTCAATGTCCTGTATTCATCATCACTGGTTTCCAGCTGAGGGGATTTTCCCAAATGATGTTATTTACTTGTCGATTTAACAAAATACACCAATGCAAAATGTTGGTCTCCAAATAACCATTATAGATTAATCTGATTATTTACTTAGTTATTCAATTTGACTATAAAACATCAGAAAATAGTCAAAAATGCACAATTCAATTTCCCACAGCCCAAGCTGACGTCTTCAAATGTCTTGTCTTGTTCAACAAACGGTCCAGAAACCAATATATCATTTCAATTTCATGAAATCCTCACATCCCAGAAGCTAAAACCCGAAAAAAAAAAATTGTTTCTTTTTGCTTGAAAAAAAGCTAAAGCCATTATTTAACTATGAAAAATAAATTTTCTGTCAACTAATTATTGCGATTCTGCTAAAAATGTTAATGATCCGAATAGAAAAGAAAAAATCAAGCAACAGCCTATATATCTATAGCACCTGTCATGCATCACAGTACTTGACCTAAACTGCATAAAACAAAATAAAAAAAAACAGAAGTTTGGAAACGTGCATTTAAAGGTACAATATAATAGAATAAATTAAATACTTCTCAGTAAGATTTGATTAAACTGAGCAAAGCTGTAAAAATTCAGACTGCCCCTCATTTAAGTCAAGATGAGGGTCTTGAGACAGAAGGTGCATGTCGGGCATCTCTGCTCCACAGCTTTAGTTGCTGGGAGTTGAATGAAGTGGAGAAAAAAAAAAAAGCATTAAAACAAATGGGACAACTGCCACGCATAAAAAAATCTGATTAAAAGATGAAAGAATACAAGGAACAGTGAGTTTCAGAGGATTTAACTGCAGAAATTAATTCCCGTGCACTCCCAGGGCGCCGTGTGTTCCGTGAGCGGGGCAGAGCTGGAGTCCCTGCTGTCGTGCATCAAGGACCTGCTGCCCGACCTGGGCGAGGGCTTCCTGCTGGCCTGTCTGGAGGAGTATGGCTACAACTCGGAGCTGGTCATCAACAATATCCTGGAGGACCGCTTGGCCCCCGGCCTGGACAAGCTGGACCGAGCCATGCCAAGGTGATGCAATAGCTGTTTCCAAAATATGTATAGTTATAGTTTGTGTTTAAGTGGACTCATGACAATTCAGGCTTTATCTAATATATTAATTTAAAATATTTTTTAATGAAATTGTCAGGGGTTTTCTTTTTTTCCATACCACATTCAGCAATAACCTGCAGTTGAAATTAAAGATAATGATTCCGGATGTGATGTGTGACGTGATTTCCAGCCTTAAGCTGCAGGAGCGTCTCTCGAATCCAGACACACAGTACAGTCTCCGCTCTGTAATGATGATCAGAGGAAAACCAGACAACTCCTGCTGTCTGAAGACATTTTGGGACGTTTTTGATCTCTGCGTATTTTTCACTGTGTTATTCGCGCAGTGTGAATGTCTTTTCTCTCTTGGTGGCAACATAAAATGCGGCAGGAAAAAAAGGGGGTTCCGAAAACCACACAGGGACAGTTGGAAGCATCTTGTTTGTAAATGGGAAAAATAAATATTTATTGAAGTTTCTGATGCACGTAAATAAAGTGGCACATTGTTTCTGTTTTTTATTCTGTGCATTTATGTTGATATGGGTGCTTCAAAGACCTGAAATATTTTCATATACGTTCAAAAAATGTTAGTTCTGTTTGTCTTTAGTTGACTGTGGATTGAAAAACTGAACAAATCTTAAGTGTTGTTGATATCAAAGTTCATGGTAAATTCATGGTAAATTTTAAAAAGTAAACATGTAGTGATACAGACTTGTTTGAACATGTGTTCTGTTTTTTTTTTAATCTTCACAGGCCAGTGAAGGAGGAGCTTCCCAGTGTTCTGAGGAACCGCTCCAACGTGTTTGACGATGACGAGTTTGACGTCTACCGCAGGGACCAGGTGGACATGTCCCGCATCTGGAAGGGCCGGAGGTAAAAGGCGCAAACGATAAACAGCTCACTGAAGAATGGAAACCACCAATGTCCTGGTGGAAAAGTGGAGCCTCTTACCTGATTCACATGCATTTAAGTCATGCTCAAAAGTTTTAATCGAGGCCAAGGAGGATGTCTGTATGGTTTACTACCTCTTTTTACTTTGCTCCTCTTAAAAACTCAAATTTAAAACCAGGTGAGATTGTCTCAACTCAGGTGTAATATCCCCATTTTATCAAACTCCCACAGGAAAGGCGAGAGCGCACGGGAGATGCTGAATGACAAGCAGCACATAGTGGACCAGAGGGCACGGTACCAGGCCTATGAGACAGTGGTGGACGAGGTTGCCGTTGAGCCCGGCGAGACCACGGCCGCCTACGGCCTTGACGACTACGACGACGAGTACGACGACACCTACGACATGAACCAAGTGGGAGCCAACGACCTGGATGGAGACAGTTTACTCAGCAGAAGGTGAAGAATTTAAAAAAGAAAAAAAGAAAAAAGGATGAATTCTAGACTTGGAACATGTTGCCCCGTCAGTGGATGCTATTTTCATCCAGTAAATTTTTTTGTCCAGTGCACTTTTTGTCATTTTCACCTTATTTTCCTGTTTTTTGGGTTTTTTTCCCCTGCAGACCTTTCACGGTCCCACAGGTACTGAGAAAAGGAAACAAACGGGAGGAAGAGGAGGAGGGTGAAGACGAGGAGGAGGAAGAGCCTCTCCAGGTACTGAAATCGCTGCAAAACATTCAATGCCAAATTATTAAATATTTAAAGATTTAACACATTATCCAAATAATTTTTAGAGCAGATTAATCTGCTTTTCAACTATTACCGGATGAGCTTTGGGTAGCATCATTTTCCAAAATGTTTATGTCATCTTTTGGAATGAAATCCTCCAGCTACAGATGTGTGGGTCTGTATGTTTTGGGGTTTTTTTTTGTTGTTTTGTTTGTGGGTTTTTTCGTTACTTGTTTTCCTCTGTGACTTCCCAGCTGTGTATTTTTACACGCAAATCCATTTTGTTCCAGAACAATGTAAACCGGGACCAGTTTGTTCAGGACCCGGCTCTGCTGAGGGAGCGAGCTGAAGCCAGAAGAGCTGCCATGCAGCAAAGGAAAGGGTAAAGACTCTACTCGCTCTGTAGATTCTCTGGCTTTCTCCAGCTCTATAGCTGTTCAAACATTTTCTACTAAAAAAACACATTTTTTGTTTTATGTGGAGTTTTTCCATTTCTAAATTGAGGTTCTAAGGTTAGAAAGTGTTGTATATTGTTAAAATAAATAAATAAATAAAGTTCTATATATATACCAGGTTTTTAAAATAAATATTGCAATAAATAAATGAAAAAACTGTCCATTTTATCATAAAAAGGGAAAAAAGAAACTTAATTTTTATTTTTTCCTGAAAATAAAAAAGCGAAATTTAAAAATTCAGTGGAAAGTTTCCTTTTAAACCTAAATAAAATTACTTAATTTAAACCCCATTCACCCCTGTTTATATCCATCCATCCTTCTCTTCCAGCTTCCGCCCGGAGCGCGCAAGCAACGTCACTGGCCAACCTAAAGGCCAAGGACAGACCCTGGAGACATTCCTAGACCGACGCAAGAAGGAGGCCAACAAGAGCCGCGTGGCCAACCACAACCGCCGCACCATGGCCGACCGCAAGAGGAACAAGGGCATGATCCCATCCTGACCCGCGTGACGGCCCTGCCGCTCCAACCGACCAGACTGAGGGGAGGAAGGTGTGTGAGAGGGAGGGAAGGGGGAAGAGGAAGAAGAATGGAAGGAGAATCTGGTTCTGGTGTCCTTCTGGGTCGACAGTCGTGATTTCTGATCACGCCCCGCTCCCGAAGCCTTCGCTGGAGAAGGGACGGCCACCAAAGGTTGTTTTGTTTTTTTGTCTTTTTTCTCAGTCGTGGGTGAAAGAGTTGAAATTTAGTTTACAGACTTTTTCTTTGGCACTTTGTCATCAGAAGCTGTCGAGCAGCTCATCAACGCGTCTGCGATTCTCGACATCTGCTTTTAGTCTTTGAGCCTAAAGGAAAAGGTCACTTCTTTGGCCTGAATCATTTTCTTTTTAAAGCTCATTTAAAGAAAAATAAATAAATAAACCAAAGTTCTGACTGTGAGCCAGGGACTGAGGACAAAAGAATGAGACCTTTTCTTTTTCTTTTTTTTTTGCCAAGTAACAAATCAGTTTATTATTAAGATCCAGAGTGATTGAGTGGAGTTTCTTTGACATCATTATCATCAAGTAGACAACATAGGAACACAAAGGATGAGACACCCAGGGTTTTAGAGAGACCGCAGTTTCCTTGTGTAGCTGGAAGAACAATTTACCGACCTGGTGATGGGAGTCTGGACACCGGCGCCGGACCACATCGCTCTCAGCGGTCACTCTTGTGCCAGTACCGGCACCTTGTGTGGAGGCTGCTTGCATGTGGCATTCAAGTGCATGCGTGTGAGGTCGTCCAGCTTTCACCAAAAAAAAAAAAAAAAAAAGGCCAAAACAATCTATAATTTAAAAAAAAAACAAAAGTCTGGCGGCTGTGCGACCATCTCATTCTGATGCTGTTGGTGTTTGTGTTTGGAAGCTCGTGCCGTTTCTCAGACCAGCTCCAGGTAAAACCGCCTACATGTTGCCATGCACAGACTTTTTCTATGAGGAGAACAGATCTATCAGAGCATTTTGTAACAAAGATAGAGAGGGAAAAAAAGCACATGTATTCGCTTTTTTTTTTTTTTGGAGTTGACATTGCAAAAAAAAAAAACAAATAAATACAATAATACTATGTTTTTGACATCCTCGACTTTGACTCGTCAATCACAAAATGCAAAAAAAAAAGTCAAGTGGATTTGACTTTCTCTTCTTTTAGCGACAGAAAATGTTTGGAGATGATTCAGAGAACAGCTGCACGGTAAAGGCCTGAAGTCGCGATCAGTTATTTACCTTGATTCGTTTGCTCGGCAACTTTGGCTGAACATTTTACTGTTCTGGCGCAGTTTCCCAAAACCTAATTTCCCAGTTTTCAAGGTGCTTTTCCTGGTGTTGTGATTCAGATTCTCAATATATACTGACATGCAGTTTATATTTAACCTGCAAAAATGAAAAATCTGACATTGAGAAATTCACCAGTTTCTTTCCATTCCTTTAAATGGAAAACAAGCCCTATAATTACTTACATGCTTTTTTTAAAAAGCAATTATCGCTGCGCCAGATCAAGGCTGTCGAGTTTAAGTACAAAATCTTAATTGCATTTACTATGATTAACTGTGCAGCTGTGTGTGAGAGGACACATTATGTTCGTTACATGGGGTTTTGAGATGAGACATCACTGATCTCAACTGACTTCCTCACACAGACCTTCCTCTAAAGACGAAATTTTTTTTTTAAAAGAAATCATTGGAAGACCCAACCGAGCTGAGCCCACAGATTCTCTGTGGGTCGTCTGCCATCCTTCACGTCTCACAGCTCCATCACTAAATGTTACAACTACGCCTAAAATAGCTACTTCATCATAAGTATCTCCAGTTTCAAAGTATAATTCAGGAGGTGTGTTTGTGGTCTCTCTTACTCTGCGTTTTAAGTAATAAGGCTTATTAAAGACAAGTGCAAAAATCCTTCACATCCACAACTGTGGCTCAGTTCATTCTGTTCTACTAACTACAGAACCTCTACAGCTAACATTTAAATGTGAGTCATGGGTTTCGGACACTAGGATGATACCAGTCATGTTTACACTCTGTCGACCCATTTAAAGAGTTGGTCATTGACATCATTTCACCAGACGGTTGCTTGAACCGTCCACGTTTTTTTGTTGTTTTGTTTTTAAAGGAAATTGGATGTTCACGCATGTGACTGGGTGAAGACCCGCTCAGCACTTTACCAATTTTTAAATTTTTTTTTTTTTTTGTTGCTCCGATGTCAGAGCAGAACAGAAGGTTGCATGCACACGAAGAACCGCGTCTCCGCAGCTGCAAGTCATGGGTACAAACAAACGTTCTCCGTAACTGTACAGTAACATGATCCCGGGAGGAGGTACTGTTCACACGCAACGGTGCCGGTACCAAGTCCCCACGGACCGGTCAGCTGCTGTGAGAAGTTCGGGTGCGCTCCAACAATCCATTGCTGGAAAGAGGAAGCAGCGAGGTCAGTTCAGGGAAAAAAAACAAAAACAACTAACGGCTACTGGAGCGACACCGAGGACGAGAGTTGGATCCCGGAGCTGCAGGTCAGCCGGCCGTTAACTGTCTTTGCAGATGCTGCCTGGGGAGGAGCGGAGAAGATAAAGAAGGTTTTAGTATCGCATCCGAATGTAGAGATGACACAATAAATCAAGTATGAAAGTATAGAAGGAGACAGGAAATGAGAGAAAAGGGACCATTTATTGTATTATTTAGCAAAAATGCCGTATAAATGACATCTGGGTTTAAAACTGCCCTGACAATGTCTTAACATTTTAAGGGAATATCATCAAATTAAGAAAGAATCACAAGATTAATTGATATTGAAAATAACCGACACTTTAAACTGAATTTTATTCTCCATGAGACTAACTTTCTTAAATGAAAAAGAAATAATGTAGTTTGTACAGTGGAGACTCCCTAGCAGAAATGCAAATTCACAACTGTTGTATAGTTTGAAAAAAATATTTTTTTTTCTTCTTTTCCATCATCCTGTAGTTTCAGTTTGCAAAAACTAGAACAAATACATGACTAATGCACATTAAGAAAATTAAATCAACCTATGTGACATTTGTCCAACATGTTGGGACAATGAAGGACACAGTGAATGGAAAGGAAGTTTTTCAACTTTGATTTTATAAATTGTGATCAGAATTATGTGGGAAAAAAAATTGTGAGTTTTGGTTTAGTTATGGGACTAGTTGTTATTAAAAATATAAAATAATGCTGCAGTATTATATAAATACATCAATAAAAATGATCTAGTAATATAATAATATAACACTGATGGGTCAGTCTGCATAATATGTAATTTTTTGATACTTCCAGAACATTTTGTACAATTTTGCTGTTAATGATTTTTACTTGTGATGGAGTATTTTAATATTACTTCATGTAACTTAGTAAACGGTTTGAACACGTCTTCCACCACCGCATGAATGTTGGTAAAATATAAACGATGAGTGGCTTCAAAACAAAAAAACAAAAACCTGACAGCGGTTTTTAAACATCTGTACCCACATGCATGCTGTGTGTGTGTGTGTGTGTGTGTGTGTGTGTGAGAACTCACTGAGGATGCTCCGTTTGCACAGAGGACAGGTGTGTTGCAGCAGTAGCCAGGGGTCCACACAGTCCCTGTGGTACTCATGAAGACAAGGCAGCACCCGCAGACACTGGGACGACGACAACAACGACAACAACAACAACAACACAAACACAAGATGATCCATATAGTTGATTTCATATCACATATTCACAGTTCATGGTCAGCCCACAGAGACAAGACTTTTCAGCCCAACTTTAACTTGGGTGTCCAGATTTCAGCGCTGACTTGGAGGACTGACTTGCTTCTACTTCATGTAATTTATATCATTTCATTAATTTGTTGTAGATATTTTTTTATTTACCCTAAAAGAGGAGCCATTACTGGTGACTGAATAATAATAATAAAAAAAATCCTATATCACTGCAGAATCAACCATCCTGAACATAGTCTTTTACATAAATCTGTAATTTAATCTGTACTCATATCTATATATAAATAAATCCAGCGGCTGAATACATGAGTGCCATCTGACCTGGTTGTTGTTGAACGGCTCCAGGCAGACGGCGCAGTTGTCCGTCTCCACCGGGTGGGACGGGTCGCACCAGGGTTTGGGCTGACGGTACGTCTTGGTCTTCAGGGACGACATCCTCTTCAGGACGTCCTGCTTTGGAAGGAGCTGGGGAACAAAACATGAAAGAACAGTCACAGAATGTCTGATTTATTTCTTTTATGTCCGTCTGTGTGTGTGTCTGTGTGTGTGTGTGTGTGTGTGTGTGTGTGTGTGTGTGTGTGTGTGTGTGTGTGTGTGTCCGTGGTAACTTCACACCAATACAGGACAGAAAAATACTAGAACTTTGTTGGATACTTTAAAGCTTCCAGCCCTAACAGATAATATCAAAACCTTTCTAAGACTAGTGAGGATGCCAACTAATATATGTGTTACACGGTGTTGAAAGACAGTGAAGATTTATGGAGCCCGAAAAGTGTCCTGGGCGACTAATCTGTCTGCTAAAAAACAATGTATTTAAATAACATTTTACTAAAATAAAATTATTTTTAAAAAAGGGGAGCATTATGGTAATAATTTGTCCGAAACCAGTAAATCCAGTAAACCAACGTTAAAAGAGCTGTAACTACAAAGCATCACTATCAATTCTTATTAAGTTAGCTGGAAGTACTGAGAAGTACTTTCAATTATTCTTATTTAAGTAAAAGTAACAACACAAAAATACAGAAATATTCTTTCACATGCAAAAGACGAGCATCAAAATCTTACTCAAGTAAAAGTACCAATGTATTAGTGTCAAAATATACGTAAAGTACCAAAAGTAAATATACTCATGCAGAGTGGTCCATTTCAGAAAAATCTGTGTTATATTATGGGATTATACTGACTGATGCATTAATGCCAATGTCACTTTAATGATACAGCTGGTACAAATGGAGCTAATTTTAAGTTTGTGAATACCCCCCCAGGGATTCCTTAGTCTCTAATACAACATTATAACTTATTTGTTGATATTATTTTTATTATCAAGCCACATTTTCAAAGTAATAGTATCTAATAAAACCAGCGGGAGAAAAAGTACAACTTCTGCAACATCAGACTCCAGAACGCAGTAAAAACGGGTCAAACAACCTACAACCTATGATAAAACCAGCGGCGAAGGCGGCTCTTACCTCCAGGTTGTCGTTGAGCTGGTGGTCCTGGTACTGCCAGCGAGCCTGGACGATGACGCCGGTGCTGAGGATGAGAGCCACCAGGAGCACGGTGTCCCACAGCTGCTGCAGGTACTTCTACGGATGTGGGGGGAGGGGAGAACCAAGAGCAGCGGCGGTTTGTCACCAGGTTCCTCAAGAGTTCATTTAAATATCAGTCTGTTTATCAGTCTGTCTCACACACACATACATACACCGCTGCATAGACAATGCTTCTGCTATAAGAGGAAAATGTGTAAAAATAAATAAATTAATTAAAATAAGTTGATTTCAATCTTCACTGTAGAATCAATAGTTTTACAAAATCCCTTTGAATCAAGGCCTGCTTTTATCAGCCTCTTCGACCTTTCAACCACATCTGTCTTACTCAGGGCGCAACGAGATCTGCATGACAAGATATGGCTGGAACCTCAGCGGAAAAAAAAAACAAGCACGAGTAGAAGCAGATCTCCAGTCGACATTATTTTGGTTTTCTTAAAGCTTCAGCAGGTAAAAGCTGAGGATTAACTTTGATTCAGGGGGAATAAATGATATATGAAGGAGGGAACAGCAGCAGAAATGTGTGGAAATTATGCAGCCGTTGAGCAGAAATCTGGTGCAGAGATTCAGACTCTTTCCCAGCCAATCAGGAGTCAGAGGTGATGTGAATATTGAACATAACAGTTGTGCTTTTTGTAAAGACAACGATAAATCTAGTGACCCGATTTCTTTTGACTCCATGTCCTCAGATGACGAGTTTTAATGACTCGTCTTTGACTGACGGACACGTTTTGTTTTACTTCATTAGAACTTGTGAAAATCTACTTTTTGACGTTTTTCTGCATTTTTAAGTTATAGCTTGTGTCAATTTATGACTTTTTTTTAATATATTCCACGTTGCATTTGTTTTCTGTTCTTATATGCATATGATTCTTGAGGTTATTTTACTCCCTGGGTCAGTTTAATTCTTACGTCAGACTCACTGTCATAATGAACAATTAAGGAAAAATACAAATCCAAAAATTGATGTGTTTTTTTTGGGGAGGATTTTTTTTAATGGATTCTTTTCAGTAAAGCATTTCAGCGCATAAATGGTTCTGATGTGTAAAAACTGTTGGAGATCCTCAAGCAACTACAGCAGCTTAAAGAAAACAGTGTAATGAGGCTGATGCTATGCTCATCCTGCCCCCCCCCCCTTTTCCCCGTACCTGGACCTGGGAGTTGGTCTCTCCCGTGCAGATGACCCCCTGCCACTCGCCGTAGCGCCCGCCTCTCGACCGGCCGCAGCTGGACCACAGCGTGAGCGTGGCGCCCTGCCCGGACACACAGCAGCACGGGCTCACTTTTTCAGCTCAGCCTGTCATCTGACAACCCCCCACCACTACCACCACCCCCACCACTGCGGGGCGCCAACAACTGAACACAGTCTGACGGATGAGTGCGAACGGAGGCTCACCAGGTTGTCCTGTAGCATCGTCCTGTACGTGATTTTCGCTGTTGCCCGGAGGCCCCTGGGTAGAGACGCACCGACATTTAGTACCAATAGAAAAGAAAACAAAACAAAACAGTAGATTCACACTAGGGATTGATTACTCCATATAACCAGGTTAAGATTTAAACACGAACACATGTGATACATTTTTTGTGTGTGGTCTTTTTTTTAAACAGCGATCAGAGCTGTTGTTTGGCGGCGTCCGTGACATTGAGGCATTTCTGTACCTGAGCAGGGCCCCGATCAGCTTGGTGACATTTTCTGACGTCTGGATGATGATGACGGGCTTGGACAGGACCTGAGACAGATCCATCTGCGAAGAGATGGACGCGACGTTTACGTCAGAAACACAAGCTGGACAAAGCCCTGGCCTCAGTTTTCTGTCACTGAGACAAAATATATTTAATGATTCTAACGGAAATTTCTCTAAATTGTTTATGATGGATAAAACCTGCATATTAGTGTAATAGGCTGAAACTGGTAAACACAGAAATATTCAACTGTAAGAACCTTGAAAGCAAAGGATTGAATTTTTTCTACTTTCACCGTGGGAGAAGACGGGGAAATAAGGTCCGAGACCCGAACGGTGACTCTCGGCCTCCGAGCTTTTTTACCTCGCTGACGGTGTTCTGGTTCAGAGCCAGAATGATCAGCGCCGACGCTCCAAGGACCAGGGCTCGTTTCATCTGGAACACAGACCACAAAAAAGCTGGACCCTCAAACTGGCATGAGTGTGAACCTCAGAGAGAGCGTCCCCTGTTTTAATGAGCCTTATGGAGATCATTATAAATCAAATGACAGCTCATACACAATAAAATCCAATAGTTATGATTGGTCTTAAACTCAGAGAAATTGGGGAAAAAAACCTCAGAGATTTTACTCATTTAATAGAATTAGAGTTGGATGGAAAAATTCAGCAACTTCCTCCCACAGGAAAATGTTATTACTTTTTGATTTTTTTTAAGTGAAAAGAAGTAAACACAGCCTCTGTAAAAACAAGCAATTCTCAAATTATAATAAACTATTACTTTTATTCCATGAATTTTAAATAAATATTAAGGAGTGCACTGATTGTGCGAAGTAAAAAAATGCTCAGAAACCCTGCAGAGTCATAACTTGTTAACACCCCCTCCCCCTTTGGCGGATACCAACGCTTGCTAACACTTTTCGCAGCAGCTTAAAGTCTCGCCTCTTCCTGCAGATCACTTCAGGTTCTTAAATCTGTTCTTGGTCTGTGTTTGACACACAAGACGTTTAAGATCCACCCACAGATGTTCAGTGATGTTGAAATCGGGGGGGGGGGGGTGGGTGGTGGGTTGTTTTTTCTTTTCGTGTCTGCTTTAGATCATGGTCCCGTTGCAGAAACCTGCCTCTTTTCGGTTTCTTCTTCCAGGATGCAAACGCAGGATATTTGCATCCAGAATTTGCTGCTGTTTAGTGGAATCCATTCTACCCCCTAATTGTTCAATGAGTCCTTTGCCACTGGCTGAAACACAAGGTTGGAAGGACTTTCCACGATTTTAAGGTTATGATATAAAAACGGTGCATTGCCCTTTGAAGAAAGGCTCATTTTTACTGTCCGGTTGCTGCAGAAGTTGACTTTACTTCTTTTAACTTGAAAGAAATCAATAAAATATCTAATTTTCCCAGGGTTGTCCAACTTTTACGAACAATTTTACATTAGAAGCAGACGAAGTAGTAAAGAAGACGGTATCAGATAGTATGTTCACCACAGAACAACATGCAGCCGCCGCACTCACTTTATTGACCACTGCGTCGGCGAAGGACTCCTGGTTCCCGGTGGACGCTTTGCTGTCGTCCATCTCCACGGGCACCACCCCGATCCATGGCCCCTGCTCCTTGGACTCCTCTTCCTCCTCCTCCTCCTCCTCCTCCTCCTCCTCCGCTCGCCTGCGTCTCCCTTTCTCCGACCTGGGGACAGAAAACAGAACGGAGGGTCTATGTGGAAATCCTGAAGACGTTTGATGCAACTTCCCTCAAAAAAAAGACCAGGGAGCTGCGGTTCACCAAGCTGTGGTGACTCAGAGAGTCCAGGCTGGAGAGACTTTTACTTTAGGGCCGCGCCGGACAGTTTTGAACATTATCGATTAATCTACCAAATATTTTCTCAATTTATTGATCATCATCCAATCTATAAAAAAATCAGAGAACAGTGGGAGAAAACAAAATTCAAAAAATTCCTAAACCACAAGTTGATGTCACTAAATTATTTGTTTTGTCCAAAAGTTAAAAATATACGATTTACTTTAACAGAAGTGGAGGAGAAAAAAGCTTTTTGCTTTTTCCACACACATTTTTTTTCACCATTATTTTAAACACCACCACTTCAGGTCAATCAGTTCAATCAAAGACCTAATTAAAGCCTGAATATTCCAGAATATTTCCTTCCAGACGGATGGAAATTCCCTGTGATATTTGTACAGGTTTTTCTAAAATTGAAAAAATATGTATATTTATATTTCATCCATTTATTGTTCATTTCATTTAAGGTTAAAGTTTAAGCGTCTTGTTGATATATTTGCTTTGATTGGAAATGTAACAGTCCACAGTAACTTATGAAAGTTGAATTTTGGAATATTTTTAGCCTAAATGTTTAATCTATTGATCACAGTATAAACTGACAGTGACAATAATTGTTTGCTGCAGCCACTTATAATCAATATCTATCACCTTTCATCGATAAATCCCATATAAGTGAAAACGACAACCCTTGAATACCGAGCAGGAAATAACCTCTTTTATCCGGCTCATCAGGACCAGATCTCCCTCAAGCTCCCCTCGGTCCCCGGAGCTCCGGCTGCCCCCGCCGGACTCCTCGGCGGCCGCCGCCACCACCTCCCCCTGGAGCAGAGCGCTGACGCCGGGCCGCTGCTCGAGGAAAACCTCCACCAGGGCGACCTGCTCCGCCGCCGCCGCCGCCGGAGGCAGCAGCAGGAGGAGCAGGAGGAGCGGGAGGAGCGGCGGCGGCGCCCCGACACAGCGCCAGCAGCGGGCCGAGGCCATGGCCCGGGCCACGACGGAGGGAACCGCGGCGGAGGCGCTAGGACGGACGCATGGACGCGGACCTTCGCTCCGTCGTCTCCGGAGAAGCTGCGGCGTCTTTTTCTCCGACTCCGTCGCAGAACGTAAACAAGCCGACAAGACTTCCGGTTTGGGCCGGAAGTCGCGGGAGGGTCATCATCTTGTCTACGTACAAAAAAAAAGGGACATTTCACCTCTTTTTTGATGAAACCTGGACCAGGTCGGACCAGGTCCGGATCAGAACCCACCTTACTCAGACCTGATGAAACCTGGACCAGGTCGGGCCAGGTCCGGATCAGAACCCACCTTACTCAGACTTGATGAATCTGGACTAGATTATCCCAGATCAGCCACTGACTCTTTAAGACACAGTTTCATATTCGTGAAACCTTTAGACTGTTTATTTGTTAAAAACAAACAAACAAACGACTTTTCACTTCTGTTTTTCTCACACCTGGACCACATCGGACCAGGTCCGGATCAAAACCCACCATACTTAGTTTTGTCAAATCTGGACCACACCGGACCAGAGAAGCCAGAGATTCTTTAGGACACAGTTTCAGATTCTTGAAACCTTTATTCCGTCTGTATTTTGATAAATAAAATAAAGGTTGTGAATATTTGAAAGTGGGTTTCAGATAGTTTTAAGGCTTTATATAAAATAAAGGTGAAAAGAGAGAACCTGTCCCTCAGCACTGCAAGTTAAGTTTCCCTTAACTTTCCCCTTAAACTGCTGAATCAGAAGCTAGCTTTGGTATCTTGGTTTTACTTAGTTTGAGGTCTGGAGAAGAGACTGGAAAACCGTAGCCTGTTTTGATGAATCTAAATTTTATGATGCTATGGTGTAAAGGTCCGGGGGCACTTAGGGCCCCGTAATACCAGGGAACCCTGGTTTAAATTCCCTTTATGGCTACAGCTTACATTCACCTCATGCCTGAAGTTTTGCACACAGTTATTTACCATTTGCGCTACGTTTAGATCAACTACAGAAACTTGAGTCATTGCACAACCACATCTTGATGTCTACTTCCAAGAGGTTCTTCCTCAGCCCACCTGTGTATGAGGCCCGTGTCCTGCCTGCTAGCCTGGACCACCACCATCCTGTCCACAGGTCTACAATGAAAAACAGAGGCAGCACTCTGTCACTTGTCAATCCCAGTTCCCTTATTAAATTGTTTGGAAGGATTTATACACTTTGGTAATTCGATGACACATAGTTACAACTTTTTATATACAAACCATTTTAAAGCAAAAACATTTTGCAGAGCTTCGAGACTTCAGCTCTGGCCGACCCTGTCAGAAAGGTGCTAATCCAACTCTATGGCTTATTTCATTGCTGCAATGATACACTGAAAGGGCGTTTTCAACCATTTGCAAGGAAACAGGACGTAGAATGTGTTTTGTTTTTAGCCGGAACAAGTATTATGAAACATTAGGTTAACAAATTTTGACATCACAAAGGTACAAGTGCATTCTTTTATTACACTTCAGCACAATACAAAGTGGTAACGAATGTGCCACGATTACAAATGTGCAAAAGTGAAAGTAGGTACAGAGGTAGATATCCACAAAGCTATTGCCATAATGAGGCCATGTTCGATAGACAGCTACAGCCACCTGGGAATTAATCCTTGGTGCCACCGCTGGGGATTCTGGGTATTTGTCCTTGATCCTCCTGATGCAGCAGGATGGTGTCACCACCCGATTAACCTGACCCGAGGCGCCGGGACAAGCTGCCACGGGACAAGCTGCCTGTATGCAGCAGACCTAAACCGTGTCTTGTCTTCCTCTGGGTTTAAGACGCAATAACGTCACAGGACCCGTAACTGTAAACGTAGGGCTGCATCCCTCAGGACGTGGGGACGACGTCAATGTGAGGCCTGCGTAGCAGTGTCCAAAACGCCGGCACCCGGTCTGGCAGAAGGACGTCAGAAATGAGGCTAGGGTCCCGGGTCAAGGCACATCTGAAAAAGGTCCTAGAGACACTTCTCCAGGTAAATAATGGTCCACTGGGAAAATAAAATTAACTCTATGGGGTGACTCTCTCCAAAAAATTAAATAAAATAAAAAATAAAAAAGACAGAAATGATTGTGACAGAAAGCCCCTCACTGACACTGGATTATGGGAATAATCAATGCAAACAGCAACTTCCATAAATGTATCACTCATTCATTTATTTATTTAGTATAACATCACTGATATAAATAGGGTGGACACAACATTAGAAATACGATACAGTCCAAGAGCAGGGCAGCCTGGAGGCTCATAAAACAGCTGTCTGAAGGAGTTTCGACCATATGCAACGAACATCACGATCTTCAGAAAGGGAGGATTTTTCAAGGGACTGTTGTGCTGCACTTTTATTTCGTAGTTTACGCTGTTTTTGACAGGTTGACCGAGAAAACCTGCAGCTTCTGGCCGTTGGGTTTACACAAGCGAAAACGAAGGTAGAGGCTTCACACAGGCATCGCCCCGCACTTCCTGCTTCGCTTTGAGAGCCTCGACTCAGACCGAGGAGAACCGCTACGGCTACAGCCGCAGCCGGCGCCTCATCGGACCTTCACGCCGGTGTTTAAAACACATTGACACGCGTTGTGGTTTATCTTCATTCGCCTCGGCCCGATATTTAGCGCGAACGAGCGCTTAAGTAGGAGAAATCAGGCGACTCGCACCTGTTTCGTGTTGCACCTGCGCACCGAGACACCATCATAGCCGCCGACTGACGATATTCCTATAATATTCCTAAATATTCCTATAATGTGTAAAATAATCAGTGATGGAGAGAAGCAATTGCAGCTGATGGGAATCATCCAGCCGCCGCGTCAAATACAAGTTGTTTTAGCCTCTTGTTGTCTGTGCGCATGTGCGAGATTTTCGGTTTAAAAACAAAGATCGTCTATTTATTAAAGTTAATCGATGATCCAGCATAGAATAGGATGGAATCGTTAGATAGAAGACAAAAGTTCTTCAGGCTCAATGTTCACGTCTTTACAGCAGATTTTAAAAATCATTTTTATTTATATATTACTTAAATATTTACTTTAATTAGCTTGATTTTTTTTCATTGACTAAATATGTGTTAAATCATTAATAATGTTGATGAAACCAGTGTGGTGAAGCTGGAGAGGCTGTATGAAGTTTCTGGAAGTATTTTTACAAAAAAGTCCCAAACTCCGGGTCCAATTAAAAACAAACAAACAAAGTCTGGCTGAGAAAATAGTGGGAGAAAATTTCAGACTAATAAACTAATAAACCTGCTGTGCAGCCACAAATCTTCCCTGTGGCTCTCTCATATTATCAACAGATTCCCAGATGTTTCTGACTTTATTGTGTTAACGAACAGGTGAAATTTGAAGCCTGTTCCTGGTTTAGTCTGTGAAACCAGCGGCTGACGGAGCCGTGACAGGGGGCGGCGCCTCGCCTCTCCGCCCGGAGTGAGCCCTCTGGCGCGTCGCCCTATCTTTGGCCCTATCTGGACTGACACGGGCGGTGCGACGTTCACTGTTTACATTTTTTCGCCGCTACTTCACCTGCAGGCAGCGGCGACACCGGGACGCCGAGGGCCGGTGCGGGAGCTTCGCGGGGCGGACACGGAGGCGGCGGGATCCCGCCGGTTTGACGGAGGTCCACGGTGACGAAGCCGTTTTCTCTCTCTCCCTCTCCTTTAATCAGACTTTTGCAGGAGCTCTGTTTTTGTTTGTTTGTTTGTTTGTTGTTGTTTTTCCTTTTTTAAAAAAAATTTCTAACGTCATCTGGTCGCAGACATGAGCGGAAGAGTCGGAGACCTCAGCCCTAAACAGGCTGAAGCCCTGGAGCAGGTAAGTTTATTATTACTACTACTAATAATAACAATAACAACAATAATAATGATGATAATAATAATAATAATAATAATACTGGCAGATATATGAGGGAGGTAACTGGGGGTGATGTTGCTTTTACAGTACGCTTTCCCCCATATTTCACTGAACAGTTTCCTTTTATCTCATGTGGGTTGGGTTTTTTTATTCTTTCTTAACGATCTAATTTTATCTGTGTTGTTTCACAACGTGCAACTGGCAGTTGCTTTATATTAGTCTATAATATACCATATAATAACCTTTCAGGCACCACTTTTTAATAAGCAGCTCTTTGTTAAAGATTTATAAGCTGTTTCTAATGGTTTCCTTAAGGGTTAATGAATCAGTTTTATGTTTACTAATGTTTTTATTGATCATTGATAATCCATTTTTGGGACCTCTGGTTTGCCAGGTTATAAACACCCACACATGCCTGTTGCAACTAGTGGTAATTTTTTTCCCTTCAGCGATCATTTATTTTGTTCTCAATTCATCGTCTTGTCTTAATAAATGTTAGAAAACAGTGAAATATGCCTTTTAAAATTTCAGTCCAGTCCAAAATCCACGAAAATGTTCAGTTTCTGTCATATATTACAAAGAAAGGCATCAAATCCGGACATGTGCGAAGCTGAAAGAGCACGTTTGGCTCATATGCATGAAAACTGACTAAAATTAGCCAATTATTATAGAAGTTGCTAGTTTCTTTTCTTTCTTTTTTTTAGCTGGTGTCTAATCGATTTAAATGTTGCAGCACTAAACTGTCACATGTTCTCTCTAAAGGTTTGTAATCGATCTATAAGAAGAAAGTGTCGCCAGCAGGCAATGGCGTAACGTCCACCGAGTTATGGATGGAAAAATAATAGACATTAAACTTTAAATTGATTTAAAAGTGACAATGTCTATTTTTCAGGACTGCAAGTAATTAATATTTACACTACAGATAGTGCTGTGGGATATTTTCCCAGTTAATCAACTAATCGTTCGGTTCAGAGAATGGTGTCAAATCTCTGTCACAGGTTCCCTAAGTTCCAGGTGACATCTTTAAACCTTGTTTGCCCAAATATTTTCTGTTTATATTCATATAAAAAGAAGAAAAGCACGAAATCCTCAGTGATTTGAACCAGTGGACCAGTGATTCATTGCCATTTTTTTCAGGTAATTGGCTCAGATGATTAACTTACTCTGTCACCCCATCGATTACGCAATGAATTGTTTAATCTCTGAATTTTATTATTCTGATAAATAAGATACTACAATCAAAGCTCAGGCAGCAGAGAACAATGTTCATGAGAAAATAGAACTATAAAGCCCTATTTAATTCATAATCTCTTTGCAAACATGATTAACTTTTGATTTTTTATTTATTTAATTCTTGTGGTTCTTGGCTAGAAACTTTAAAACAGCCTGATCTCAGCCCCGGAGAAGTTCGGGGAAGATCCTTTTCCTGACTCATCAGGACAAAGACACGGTTTTCCCAGTTTGCTTTGGAGAACTTGACCAGTCTGGACCCTGGGGACCTCAACCCTGTCCAAACCCTGAGACCCAGATTTTGTTGTCCAACATCTCACTGATGCTCTTTGGGCCTAATAAGAACTAATGCTCATAGTTTTTAAAACTAATGATAAAATAATTTTTGCAGCAAAAACAATAAAGAGTCACTGGTTTAAGCTTCTCAAATTTGAATATTTGTTGATTTGTTTAAAAAATTTCTATTATAGAAAAGCGAATGACTTTGGGTTTTAGAATGTTGGTTGGACAAAACAAACAATGTATGTTCACTTTTGTTTGGTACAACTTGGAATATTTCTCACCATTTACTTACATTTTATTGATTAATCCGTAAATGGCCGTCTATTTTTTTTTAGCCTTAATGCTTGAATCGTATCTAGGATAGTTTGTTCACATGTCCACATAATTTTGGCCATGTGGTGTAGTTTAGTTAAAATCCAAGGACAACTGTTTTTCTGTCCCTGCCAAAAGAAATGTTAACAGGCGTTGAACTGTTGAACGTTAAAGTGTGTAGAGTAATTATTCACCCAGTCACAAGCTTCAGCAGCGCTAATGAATTAAACATGTTAATCCGAATCTGAGATGAAAAGCTCGACAGTAAAAGATACAAACAGCTCTGAACAGAGAAAAGCTCTGTTTCCCAAGACTTTGTTTTTTTCTAAATTTTAAAAAATCTAATCTCCAGGCTCATTTACTGCAACTGGAAAAGATTCGGTTTGAGATCCTCCCTGGAAAGTTGCTTTTGCGATGCTCTTCTTAAATGATCACATGCAAAATTTGTTTATTTTGCCCCCCCCCCCCCCCCGCCTCCACAGTTTCGAGAGAGGATACAAGATATTCTTCCTCAACTTCCTGCGCAGCATGACCACTTCCTGTTACGCTGGCTCAGAGGTGGGTTTAAAAAAAAAAGGCTTTTCTCACTGACTGCAGCTTTCACTCAAAGAAACGGGAAAAAAAGAAACCTCACACAATCCCGTCTACTCTGCAGTAAAATTTCAGCTCATTTCCCATTGATTACTCGTATGCTTCCATTGGAAGCAGTGGTCTGTCTCACTGTGTCGTTGTACCTGTGCATTAAGCAGAAGCTGCAGCTTGTTTGTCACAGTGAAAGGACGTGATGCAACCTGTGCGAACACTCCACTCGGCAGCGGTTGGGAAACAGACTCATGGCGTCTTGAACACGATGCTCGAACTGCAACTAAAATTACAAAACAAAACAAAAACCCGAACCCCTTGTGAGCTCCAGACCCGAATCGAGTTAAACTCCCGGGGTCGGGACCCTGTAGGGAAGCGGGGAGGGGGTGATTAAAGGAGGCCTTGTTCTGGCTGGTTCTGGAGCGGAGGTCTGGCACGCCACGTATCGGGTTAATCCGGGGATAATCGTATTAAAGGTGCACTACGACGGACCGCGGCCTGCCCCCTCAGCTGCCGGGTTTATGTTGCCCTGCTGGGTTCAAGTTTTCCCTGGATCTCGAAGGGCAGTGAGGCCTTGTTTCACTACTAGAATCCAGAGCGGTAGCGAGGGCACATTGTCCCCTTTGATGCCCCAGAAAGTTCGGCGGTGCGAACGGACAGCGACAGTCTGTCCGGGCCGGTTGAGACTCGAAGTTTTGTCTCTTTGAGACATGAATGCAAGAGATGGCCGCCGCTGCTCAAGCAGAGGGGAACGGCATGTTTCAATGATTTAAAGCAAATGGCCGGGGGTGTCGCACAGTGAGCGCTGGTGATCGACTTGGTTAAAAAAGAAAAATCTGGATCAAACCAAATGCTGGATTTTTTTTCTGGTCTCCATATATCCACATAACCTGGCTTCAACCCTCCACTCTGTCTAAGTTCACAATGGTCAGAACATGTGAACTTAAACACCTCGCGCTGGGGATCCAGTGGTGACTCCCTCTTTGAGTTTTAAGGGTCTTTACATCCACGTTAGATGAACAGTGAAGCACTTTTTATACACAGCTGTGGCACAGCAAGTAATAGGATGCGTTAAACATTCAAATAATCTCAATGAATTACGTTGAAATGAGAAGACAGGGCTGGTCTCACATCCACCTGCTACCATCGGTTTCCATTACATGGGGCACGGTGCATTAACGCTGGGCTGAGCCGCCAGACTGAACACTCACATATCATCTTGATGCAGCTTCTAAATATATTACTTTCTAGTAGTGTTTTTTTTAGGAATTGTGGAAATGTCCTTCTTGGGTTTGAAGCTCTTTCTTTTGTAAAAGTCTCTTGTGAAAGTCTCTTGATGTCCCACAGCGTGATCTAAGCGCATTAGATATTTACCAGGGCGCTTGAATCAAACGCACTTGCCTTCTGTTTAGACTGTTCTGAGTTTTCCCACATGAGGCTCTTTTGCTGAGCTTTGGAGGCCGTTAACACCATCGGCTCCGTCCTGTTTCAATAGACACTGAGAATGGCAAAAGAGGAAACTGTAAATTGTGGGAAGGATGAGGCACTGACATGCAACACAGCATCGGTGCCTTGACGGATCCGAGTTGTTTGTCCCTGTGTCCGACGCAGAGACATGAAATACGTCACTTCTTGTGTGCCAGACTCTGTAACAGATCCAGTTAGACTCTGCTTCTCCGCTATGAAAGAAAGACGAGTCTTGTACCAGAGGCCAATGACCCCTCTCCTCCTCCTCCTCCTCCTCTATCTTCCAACTCTTCCCTCAGACGACTCCCACCCCGATGTTTATCCTGAGAGAGCCCCACCTCGGGAGATAAACGGTGGCGTGAATGGCACCGGTTCATTCTGCAACCGCCGTGTCAGATAAACTGGACCCAGTGTTGCCATCTGCGTCCTGTTACAGATCCCAGTGAGACGAGACTTCGTCGCCCCAAACGTTAACCTGAATAAGACTTATTTAAATCTATAATAAGAAGTCGTAGTATTAAAGGCCTAAATTCATTTCAGAGTTCGAGAAGTTTGAAACCATGGGCGGTCTCAGCGGGGATTTAACCGACTGCAATACGCTGACAAAGTCCGTCGTCCCTCCGTGTGAGCTACTGATTCACTGTTACAGGGCAGTGGTCAATAACAGTTATCAGCCACTTTATAAACCTTTATCACAGCTTCAGATAACATTACAGGTCATATTTCTGTGATGTAATGTTGTAGGGGATCGATCAATAACCTTTATCCTCTTCAGGGTTATTGGAGACCAGAGCTAGCAGTGGCCGTTTCCTCATTTTTTAATTTGTCTAAAAATCGGAATAAGCAGGAATCTAGAAATCTGGTAGTGATGCTTTGGAAAATAACAGGCAGCTTCAGTAAAGTACATAATCAACAGTTATTATCTAGCGAGGCGAGTTGTTCAGAGCACAACACTCATTACTGAGCCCAGAAATAACCCAGGGCCCCCGGCCTCCCTCCGGATCCTGCTCTCTGCTTTTGTAATTTCGGGGTCGCCCCCCCCACTACCCGGAGGCCAGAATCCATCAGCGGTGGCGTGATCCACGGCTGGAGTAAGATGCAGGTCTCACCTCACGGGACCCAGTGCTGTGGTGCTTTTCCACCGGACTGACAGCTGCAGGGCTAATCACCTTAGAGGGAGCATTAGACGGTGGTTGTGGGGGGGGGCAGAACTCCTCTGTTCTGGATGAATAACACTGACACACTGGTTTTAATTCTCATTGGAAGTTAGGAAGTTCTGTGGATGTCATTCACGTTTATTCCCCGAGGTATTAAACGAAAATGTTTACGATTTAAGAGATTCTTTTTATATTTTTATCTTGTTTTGTTTTTTTTCTAATCACTTCCTGAAAGTTTGTCCCCATCTTATATGTGGATGAAGGCGTTTCCATGTAGGGTTTATAGAGAAACATTTGAAGAACTCTTGCATAATGGCAGACATTTCACTTTTTTCGAGTGACCTTGTTCTAGTTATATGCTTGATTTTTCCATTGAAACCAATCCTCTAGGTTCTATAAGAACTCTTATATAACATCTTCGACACTATGTGGCCTGTGTTGCCCCTATTGTTAGAAGGAGGATCAATCTGGGGCCACAACAGGACGAAAATACTGCAGGAACTGGTGGGATCATTAGTTGTAGCTGTACTTCATTAAAAGCTTTAACTATAACTGTTTGCACCAGACATGGTCTTTTTGTTATAAAAAAAAAAGAAATAAATCCCTCTATAAGCAGACTTATGAAATTGGGCAGATTTCCAGAGTTTGGTCCCGTTAACTATTTCCGACGCCTTCTCTGCTTCATCAACTCAGTGTCAAAGAGGTTTTAAGATGCGCTTTTATCGCATAGCGATGTCGTCGCTCTCTCTAGATCTTCAAGGGAAGTGGTTAATTATCATTTCAATCAGGTTCACTGCCTGTTTGACTTTTTCACACATGCAGCCTCACTGTCAGTCAAACAGACCTGCAAACGTGAAACATTTATTAATATCAACCATTTTGATATAATGCATCTTTAAAAATAATTTCAAAGGGATAAAACCTACATGTTTATCTTTTTTTTTTTTCTTTTGACTCTATAACTCCTTAGATATTTTTTGTCCACTCTAATTTGTCCCTCTTTGCATTCTGGTTAAAGACCTTTACACATTTCACATCACACATGGGCCTTATATCTCTGTACTAATTGTGTCGGCCTCCTTCTCTCTTTCCTTTTTAGCCAGAAACTTCAACTTGCAGAAGTCCGAGGCCATGCTGCGAAAGGTAACTACCTCCTTTGTGCAGGACAGGTCGTTTTCACAGTATAAAACACCATGTACTGCACTGAAAGCGTGGCTACAGCCAGGGCGCCCCGTTTCCGATCCGCATCGTGTGCGGAAGTGCCGCTGACCTCCGGCACAGGCCGTCCGGTCCGTCGGTCGGTCAGTTTAGGAGTGGCTGCGGATTAGCGAGGGCCAGCGTGGCAGAGTTTCACTGTGGGGAAACTGAGTCACCACGGCAGCCAGACGGGATAAGATAAAAATGAGGATTAAATGAGCGCCCAGGATGACAGGATAAGATTTACAGCCTACCTGCTTAAAGGTGCATGAGGTGCACTACACCTGAACCACACCTACATGGCATCTGAACTGTTTCTTGCCTCATAAATTGCTAGAAATGTTTTTTTTGGCTCCGGATTATCTTTTATTCGTTAAATCTGTTGAACCACAGTGAAAACTAACATGTTAATTTATACCTGAAGCGTCTGGTGAGAGTTTGAAACGTTTCCCTCCCCCGCTTTGATGGTGTGTTTCTGATTGAAGGCGTGTGTTGACTCGTTCTGTGTACACAACTGATCCCCTCCCTGCTGATGGAGCAGGTTTCCCATCATCTACCTACCGTCTAAAACCTCCTAAGCCATTTAAATCACTACATTGTGCGTGGGAGGGTTCCACAGTAGTACGAGCAGTGTCATCGAGGAAGATTGAGAAGAATACGTTTTACCCTGCTACTGTTTTAACCACAAAACTCATGAATCTCCTGATGAATGGTTGTTTGCTTTTTTGGCAGAGTTTAACATGCATCCATCTTCTCTTCCAGCATTTGGAGTTCAGGAAACACATGAAAGTAGACTCAATACTCACCGAATGGCGTCCACCAGAGGTAAATGAAACCCCGTAGACCCCATAAACAGTTATTTACTGCAAGCTCAGTCGACTTAAGTGTAATTTTAAGGAATGTTTTGCTCAAAAATTGGCAAACATCCCTTAGCGTGGCCTGATAACCGTTCCCCTGATGTTGTTATGAAATGGGCGCCGTATCGCAGGTGATTGAGAAGTATCTGTCGGGGGGCATGTGTGGCTACGACCGCGAGGGCAGCCCCATCTGGTACGACGTGATCGGGCCAATGGACCCCAAGGGCCTCTTCCTGTCTGCCTCCAAACAGGACTTCATCAAGTCCAAGGTCAGGGACTGCGAGATGCTGCAGAGGGAGTGTGACCTGCAGTCAAAGAGGGTAAGAGCAGTGACCACAGGACGTCCAGGTCGATCAGCGCGTCCGTCTAAGTACGAACCCCCCCCTCGGTTCAGGTCCACGGAGATCACACCGTTTCTATAAAATCAGACCCCTCCACCCTGCGCTTCATGCATTGGTGGTTCAGTGGTAGAATTCTCGCCTGCCACGCGGGAGGCCCGGGTTCGATTCCCGGCCAATGCAACGACGCTTTTGCTGCATCTCGTCGGGTTGTACACCCGAATTCAGCAGAATTAAAATAAAACTCTATTCTTATGATTAAATTCCGGAAAAAAACTAATTAAAAATCAGTTAGTCTCACCTGCTATTTGTGTTTATAGCTAATTAGACGATGTTAACGCAGTAAACATGCTAAACAAAATACCTACGTAGCATCAGCATGTTAACATGGCCATTGTGGCTAACCCGTTAGCGTGTGGCTAACCCGTTAGCGTGTGGCTAACCCGTTAGCGTTCGGCTAACCCGTTAGCGTGTGGCTAACCCGTTAGCGTGTGGCTAACCCGTTAGCGTTTAAAAAACTAACCCGTTTAAACTAACACTTACCTCCTAACTATTACTTTTTCGCTAACTTTTAACAAGAACTTAACTTTGGTTTTCTTCAGCCACAGCTCAGACCTTCCTCATTGTTTTTTCTTTTTTTTTTTTTTTGTTTTTTTTTTTTTTTTTACTTTGCTTTTTTTACAAAGAGAAGACAACCTGGTTTTTTTTTTTTTTTTACTTTTTTTTTTTTTTTTTAATAATGTTTAAATTTTTAAAGTTTGTTTTAAAAAATAATTTTAATTTTATTTTTTTTTTATATATATTTATTTTAATTATTTTTTTTTTTTTTTTTTTTTTTATTTTTTTTTTTTTTTTTTTTTTTTTTATTTTTTTTTTATTTTTTATTTAATTTTTTATTTTTTTATTTTTTTTTTTTTTTTTTTTTATTTTGACAAGTTATTTTATTCTGCTCTTTGATTTGTTAATTTCTAGTCAACAATGAAAGGAAGCTTAGAATGAAACACAAAACCCAATTATGGACCAATGTGCTCCACCACCTGAACTACAGCCACCATTGTTTTTATTTTATAGGTTTTTCTATAGTTTCACAAATTAAAATTTCCCCATCTTCCCCTCAACCTGTTCTCATCCAGCTGGGAAGGAACGTGGAGGCAATCACTATGATCTACGACGTCGAAGGTCTGGGCCTGAAACACTTATGGAAGCCGGCCATAGAAACATATGGAGAGGTACAGATACACACACACAAACACACAGTTTAGACTTGATAAAACGAAGACGTGAAGCCGACCGATGAGCATCTTGAATACGTTCCTCTGCATCACCAGATCCTCCAGATGTTTGAGGACAACTACCCTGAGGGTTTGAAGAGACTCTTTGTTATTAAAGGTAAATTTGTTCCTACCCCTTTTATTTTGAAGAGCCAGAATTTTGGAGAACCACATATTTGCTTATTGCTGGTAAACGTGTGGTTAATAACTTTGTTTTCTTTCCTCCTGCAGCCCCCAAACTCTTCCCCGTGGCCTACAACCTCGTCAAGCCCTTCCTGAGCGAGAACACCAGACAAAAGGTCTACATTCTGGGGGGTGAGGCCCTACACTACACGCCGGCCTGTACCGTAGAGAATATTTCACCCGGACAGCCGGTTCCAGCCTCATTTAAACGTCCGTTTATACTCCGTTTCAACAGCGAACTGGCAGGAGGATTTACTGAAGTACATCGACGAGGAGGAGCTGCCGGCGATTTACGGCGGCAAGCTGACGGATCCGGACGGAGACCCTCGCTGCCGGACCAAGGTGAGTCGGCGACTCAGCGCCCTCCGTGCCCACGGCGGCTTGGTTTGGTTTTAGTTTTTTTTTATTATAAAAACGAGGGCTGTCAGTTTGGAGGTGACAAGTATCCATCGCAGATGCTGCTCAGTTATTTAGAGATTATCTCAATACTCTGGAAACTTCCTCATGGACACATTCATGAGGATATATTCCCTGAGACTGAACACCTGAAAGAACTTGTTTATGAAGCAAGATATTAACAGTAATCCATCACTGGATGCTGCTTATGTAAAATCTTCATGAATTCTTTTTGTCAAGATATATTTAATAACCGATTCTATCCTTGCGACGCCTCACACCAGTGGTTTTATAATCTCTAGCTGTTATTAACAAGTTTTGATCATTTTATTCAGCCTGTGAGAAATTACATACATGAGAGAATAAATATTTAAAGTCCATAGATACCTTCATAGAGACTTGTGTCCTGTGTTTGTCCGATGGGACTGATAAAGTTATTTACATCAGCCGTGTTAATACAGTGATACAGGGATCATTTTTTAGTTGGTGCAAAGCTTTTTAACACTCCCCAGCTTCTCTGCAGTGAATCTCCACGCGGTGTTTGCTTGGATTATTAATATTTTTATATTAATTTAACAATTTTTACTACTAAATAGCATTATTGAATGTTACTTATTGAGTGTTACACCTGGATGGAGATTTCTCAGATGGAGCAATATGCTCCCGATAGTTTTCTCCCCAAATGTTATTTAGTCTTAAAATTACTATACAAAATTACAAAGATGTGCACCCAAGTAATAATAATTTAAGTATATTCAAAGATCTGTTTTGTAAATCCACCTGTTTATTTCTTTGAGTGACATTGCTCAGAAGATAAAGCCACAGTTTACAGGCACATTCTCAATTTCACATGTTATACATAAGGATCGTTTTTGGTTCCCAATATTCATCATGATCTAGCATATTTTGGCCAAATCCCAGAAAACAGAGGGAGCAACTGTCTTGCACTGGATACAAGTTCGGTCCTGGACCAAAACTGATCAGCCCTCCTATAGATTAAATAAATAAATAAATAAATAATCACCGCGGTGCAGCTTTGGAATAGTGTCATATACGTTGGCTCTGTTCTCTGAAACCTCTGACTCCCTCTGACTCCTGCCCCATAGTTCTCTCCCGCTTGCTTTTGCATCCTGTCATTTCGTTCAGCAGCTTTCAGCTTTCTGCTTCGCAGAGAGAGAGAGAGAGAGAGAGAGAGAGAGAGAGAGAGAGAGAGAATGAGCGAGAGAAACCGGCCTGGCTTTGGACCTGAAGCGTTGCCATTTTTCATTTGGAAAACTGAGTTCTGTGCTTGTCTCCATTCACGGCCGAGCAGGAAATATGTGAGAAATAATTTGCCTAGAGCGGAACTAAAACAATGTCTCATCCAGGTCTAATTAAACACAGCAAATGAGGGTGTTTTGTTTTTTGCTTTTTGTTTTTTCGCTTTTTTATAACACTGGATCATAAAAAACGTTAACGCTGCCCGCCATCGGCTGTGCGAGGGATCCGGTTACACATGAATGAGCCGGTTTGATCACAGTGGGTCGATGACAGTTGCAGGGACTGTAACGGACTGGGTTGACTGTGGCAGAACGGATCAATATGGCTGCACACAACCTAAAAATGGCCCCTCTCTGCAGCATAAAAAAATACCATAAAACGAGGAACTGATGCAAGCATTTAAAAATAGAGGTGTAATGTGTGGGTTGCCCATTGTGCCCAATGTGTGGGTTGCCCATTTGCACTGAGCAGACACAGCGTGTTGTGTGAGATGTAATGGGTGATGACGGAGGACGTCTTCCTTTTTTTGTTTTTGTTTTGTTTTTTTCTGCAGACGGTCCAACAAGAAACAGCAGATTTAAAAAAACAAACAAACTGACTCCTGCCTCGCCTGCAAAAAAAAACCACAAAGCGCAAGACATGCTGCCAGAGATGCCGGCAGAGTAGTGTTGAGCAATTAGTGCAGCTTGAGTAGTAGTGGCGGCGCTAATAGATAGTAACCCAGATAAGAAAAACTGACCTCTGTTTGTCACTGTCTCTGTAGATAAATAATTGGGCCCAGGATACATGAGGATCAGGAGGAGAGAAATTTCATTTTTCGGCCGCATTCGGGATTCAAGACAAATTGAGATGCAAAGCCTCAAAGTGTTTTTTTTTCTACCTTCTTGTTTGGTTTTTTTTTTTTTAATAACTTTTTTCAGTTAGTTGCTTAGCTGTGTGTATCCTCGACATTGTATTGTATTGCGTTGTTTTGGTTAGATTTTAGTTTATTTTGTCAAAGTTTTCTTTTCAAATTTTCTCGCCGAGAGTCGGATGAGAAGATTGGTACCACTCTAATAGCTATGCATTTTAAAGGAGGCTGAAGCCAGAGGACCATGTGCAGATGGGTACGGTGGCCTGGAGGTCACTGCAGTGAGGTCACTGCACCCTCCACGGAAAATAAATTAATAAATAAAAATCCAGTACCAACATCCGTTAAAACCACAACGATCTGTCTTCACCCTTGGTTTTTGTACAGATAAAAAAAAAACAAGATATAAGGCGCTAAACGGTGATCCTCAGAGGTGTCGCTAGGCAGATTTTGCTGCCACCGGGACAAGCCAGGTGCAGCGGTCTCTCCTCGGGTTTCCGGTTTTAGCGCTAAGCTACGCTAGCCTGCCGCCTGCTGTCAATCTTCTCATCTGACTTTCCAGCGGCAAGCGAAGAAGCATATTTCCCCAAAAAAGTCAGAATATTCCTTTATGAATGGACATCACTTCTAGGCCTGGAAGAAAAGCATTTTGTACCACAAGATGTGTTTGACAACTGCAGGAAATTATGTTGTTTTTTTTTGTTTTTTTTTAAATTGTTGTTTACTATTTTAAAAAATGGAGGGAAAATACCTTTTGACATTCAATCTTCCTTTAAAAACTTTTGAGCCTTATGTATGTCACATGTGAGGCTTTTTTCCTCACAGTTTATGTAAAGAGTCAAACCCCAGGAGCTGCCTGATCATGTTCTTTTCTCTCTCTAATGGAATATTTAGTTTGACAATGTGTGTGTGTTTGTGTGTTTTTTTTCTCTTAGTGATGCCTTTTTTTCCCTGTATGTTTTCTCTCTTTGTCAGTGGCAGTTTCCAAATAACGGCTTGGTGAAGTTTCTAAAAACATTTTTTGAAATATTTCTTTTTGGAGAAGTGGTTTCGGGTGAGCTCAACTGCCCTCGTACTGAAGCTTTAACCCCACCCCCCAGAAAACAACAACAGCACAGGTCTGAAAACAGACAGGAGATTTTCCTAAGTTGTGTTAGTCTAAGCTCTTGTCTGACATCCACACATAAAGTTAACCTACTTATCACCTGCTGGATGAAACTGACCTGACAGCAGATCAAACTCAGCCGGGTTCAACACCTGGAAACTGCTGCCCTCTGCTGGTTCGTACCTGTACTGAACTGAGCCGCTTCAAAACTATGTGAATAAACAGCAAAGTGGATGAGAGAGAGAGAGATAAACCCTCGTTTTGTTTTTTTCTGAGACACTTTTAAATGTTCTGAATAAACCGCTTTGGTGCAAAAGGAGAAAAATTACAAGCTTTCATAGATTCATATCAGGGCACAGAATCACAGTAAGTGAAGCTCTTCTCTTTCTTTCCCTCCCTCATTTCTCTACCCTTCAGCCCCTCATACATTTCGTCCATCGATCCTCTGACGGCTGTGCTTTGACCGTCCTCGTCTCTGTTGCAGATAAACCACGTCGGCCCTGTGCCCCCGTCCTACTACGTGCGGGACCATGTCAACGTGGACTACGACCGGTGCATGACCGTCAGCCGGGGATCCTCCCAGCAGCTGGACTACGAGATCTTGTTCCCGGGCTGCGTCCTCAGGTCAGACATTATGGAGAGATGGTGGAAAAAGTTATTTAAGTCAGTATATTGATAATTTATCAGTTGATTGACAGACATTGTCTGGTTCCAGCTTCTTAAATTGAAGGATATAACTGCTTTTCTGTTTTTTTTTTGGAGTAAACTGAATATTTTAGCACATAATGGTGAAGAATCTAACTTTCATATGAACAGAATATAAGTTATTTTACACACACAGTACAAAACAAGTTTTGATCTCCCAGTTGGTTTATTTACTTATTTTGAGTGAAAATCTTATTGAATATTTCTACGGATGTGGTTTCAACCTGTCAGTGGGAAAATGATGGAGCAGAAATAGAAATGGAGCTGAATTTGTGCTGCAAAAGATTTTTTTAAAAAAGCCTTTTTTTTAACTGATCATAAATTTTCTTTATCATTAAAGTCAGAGCAATTTGAGGTGCAAGAGCAACACTTAGTTTTTTTAAGCTTCTTTTCTGAGTTTCTGTTGATGACACCAAATAATTTTTTTTAAATAAATCTGCAAAAAAGGCAGAAAATCATCATATAGTTTAAATCAATTCAATTCAATCGTATTTATAAAGCGCCACATCACAACAGAGGTTATCTCATTTTTCACATAGAGCAGATCTAGACCGTTACTCTTTACAGTCATTATTTACTGAGACCCAACAATTCCCCCCGATCAACAATTAAGAATCAACACATTCTTTTGTTTTGTGCAGGTGGCAGTTTTCCAGCGAGGGGGCAGACATCGGCTTCGGGGTTTTCCTGAAGGACAAAAAGGGCGAATGGAAGAAGGCGGCCCAGATGAAGGAGGTCGTGCCCAGTCAGCGCTACAACGCCCACTTAGTGCCCGAGGACGGGTCGCTGACCTGCGAGTGCCCCGGCGTCTGTGAGTGGCGGGTTCGGTTGTATGCCATCCCGAAGGTGGCTCTAGTTTATACTGACGGTACAAACAACCCACTCTGATTCTCCTCCACAGATGTGCTAAGGTTCGACAACACCTACAGCATCTTCCAGGCCAAGAGAATCAGCTTCACGGTCGAGGTCCTGCTCCCAGACCGCCTGCCGCCCCCGCAGACCAACGGGGGGTCCGGAGGCTGCGGGCAGGCTGACGGCAGCGGTCGGCTGTAACCCGGGAGGAAGATGCGCCATGCCAGATCCCGGGCGCCGTCAGACCAGTGCTGCTCAGCCGCGAGCGAGCACCGCCTGAGATACTTGATTTGAAACAGGAACCGCAACAAGTTGCCGATGCCTGTAAATGAATATTATTACATGAACTTCCTCGACGACCTTATTAATGTGGTTTATCATTCAGAGTCATCGCTTTGCAGATTCTGGGGGAAAAAAACACGTCAGAACAGACATATTTGACATTTCATTTACTTTTACCCTGGATAGATGAAACGAGAGAGAACCACTGGACACATCCAGTCGGCTGCTGGACGGAAATCACCTCCCCTCAAAGCACAGGGTCGCGAGCCAGTTAGCTCACAATGCACGATCCAAGCTAAATGTCCAGGCCTGGTTGTCACAAAGCGAATCTGTCCGGCTCTTGGACGCTCACCAACTTCCCTGCTAAATTCAAACTCTCAGATGGGGGACGGAGTGTAGGACGAGACACACCTACAAAACCAGGCAGATCAGTAGATTTAAATGCTGCTGGACTCACAGTTTAACCCACAGGACACTGATAAAGTGAAAGTGAAATGTATTGTAGTTTACAGTATAGGAGACACTTATCGCAAGAAGGAGAATCTCAATAGACAAAGAACTTAGGTCCAATCGGTTCTCTTTACTTCTAATGGAACAATAAAGTTGAAACCTATATGATGTTCATGCTCTTCTATATATTAAACTTACTACACAGCATGGCTTGTACCATTTATGCCCCCCCGTCTAAAACATCTGTCTAAGGCCCCTTAGAGAGACGTTGAAACTTCTCAAGCAACTTCATTGAGAGGGAATGAATGACAGAACCAACTTTTCTGTCAGTGTCTACGTACAAAGGAAAAGACCAACATATTCTATGGATGGTTTTTTTTGTGCATTAGGAAAATTTTTTTTTAAAAATTGCTGGTTGATCTTTCATGGCAGTCAAACGGCACAGCTTTAGATAATCTTTCTTTTCCTTTCCCAGTATCGCCACATTGACGACGAATTGACAACACAAGTCGCCACATCGGCCGTCGGGTCTAAAAATATGCGGAAACTCGTGGAATAATTTGCAATGAGGTCTTGACTGTTCATCTTTTGATCCATCATCCCCTATTTGTGTCTCCAGAACACAGAGACAGGTCGATGTGTTATATTATCATCCTTGACATATTAGCAACGGCCTCTCAGAATTGTGGGAGACATTACTTCAGATATGCATTTTCTAATTTTTAATTTATTTCCAGAAAATAATGGGTCATGTAATTCATACTATTAAAATATTAAAGCTTATGTCAATTTCATTTCAAGTCATAACTGTTTGTTTTAGGAAAAAGAATAGTAATGTTTCAAATAATATACAGTATTACAAACTATTCAAGTCATTTTCCAGTGAATCTGAATGAAATGTATCTTTCAAAATTCCCGTATGTTACTGTCACCAGACAATTAACGAATGTAGACCTGGCTGGATTTTTCAGTAAATATTTGTATTTAGGTTGTAGCAGTACTGAGAGTTTGTCCCCAACCACCTATGCAGCCAAAATAAAATGAATGAATAATTAAATGATATAATAAATATAATTTGACTGTAGTGAATGTAACCAGCAGGTCTTTAGCATCAAACCCTGGAAGCACCCAGCCACACTTTGGGGCCTGAATTGTGTGGATGATGATCTGTGCTGAACGTTTCATCAACTCACAACAGAAATAAAGAAATGCATTTTGGACAAAAATCTGAAAGGCAGTTGGGTGTGTTTCATTTTCTCCTCCAAATTAAAAGGAAGAGTCTTCAGGTAAATAGAAAAGAGAGTTGCAGTTACTTGCCAACATTCACTGTGGGTTTTTTTCTCCCCCTTCCACATAAGACACTTGCAGAGCTGGTTTTGCTTTAAACTTTGAAACATCCACGTTCACTGTCGCTCTCCTTCTTCCCTGCCTTTCCTGGCTCATATCTCCGCGTGTGGCAATGCACCGACCACCAGTGGATGAGGTGAACAAGTGCGACGCCACGGACGGGGACGTGTACTGCATCACCTGCGTGAGACAAAATAAGGGAGCCATGGAAAAAACGGTCGGTGGTGCCCCTAGAGGTCAAAGACGACCCAGGGCACCTGTAAGAGTGTCACATTTGCCATGGTCTCTTTCCAACATTGACACCTCTCTTTCATGACTCTGTTATTTAAACTGCACAACTTCAATATCTCTAAGAGGTGAAAAGTGTCAGTGAAAAAGAAAAAAGTCCATTGAAAACTTCACTCGAAACTAATCTTGTATTGTATATTCTGTGGTTCAGGGAAGTTCCTGCAAATACTATGAAAAATGTTCTGCATCACTCCTGGGGAGTTTTGACTCATTATCACAGCCGCCACATGCCACAGCATTAGCCCTGATCATTTATTCTCACCAGGCCTTTATTTTGACGGGCAGTCAGCGCCTCCGCAAGCAATGCTGCCTCTACTTTGGCAACTAAAGCGGGCTCTGGGTGAAACTGCTGAGAGGGGGGAAGGAGCATGAAGAATAAAAACCCCAAGACATTTCTTTTTCATTTATTTATCAAAATTTCCAGCTATATTTCCTCAACTGGTGGAAAAAAAGGACACGAATCCTTTAGTTATGTAAAAGTGGCGCAGTCACAAGTAAAGATCCTTCATTCAAGTTGATGCAAATTACATTCTTATCATTCTCATTTTGTTCATAAGAGTTTTACCACCTTAGGATAGGTCCATCTCAGCCTGTGCAGAGGTGCAAACGCCTGTGTGGACAATGAGACCTGCGGGTCCCGACCGGATTGGCGACCCAATTTTGTACTTTTATGTCACAAGCACCTAATTAATGGGATAAATCAAAGTGACGCACAATAAATGTAGAACCAGGTCGAGTTCTGGCAGGTTAGTCCACCATGATGAGCGTCTGCTCGCTGTTTAAGAGGCTTTGGTTCCCCGTGAAAGACATGAATTTCTCGAGTGGCATCTCTGGGCAGATAAGCAACCAGATAAATAACCTCCACTGGAAACGTCTGAAAATATTTTTGACTGACGAGGACTTGATTATTAAGGAGGCCTGAGTGTTTTGAAAATAAATTACAATAAGTGAAAAGGGATTAAAGGGCTTTGCTCAGTGACAATTCTAGCACACATGGCACCTAATCCTGAACCTGTAATGGTAAATGTGCTGCACTTGTATAGAGCTTTTCTAGTCTTATTGACCACTCAAGGTGCTTTTTACACTACATGTAGCGGCTCAGTAAAACAGGGCGAAGACTCACGCACAATTCAAGAGAGTCGATCAAACGCAGGGTTCAGTACAAAGGCAGGTAGATTCTGCCCGGGGGTGATGATGATGGTGATGATGATGATGATGATGATGAGGTGACTGGCTGCAGGCGCGCAGGTGAATGAGGAAGTCAGGCTGAAGACAGGAAACACACACACACACACACACAGACGACAGCACCCACTGCCTTGATTCATAAACATTTATATACAAAATATCGTTACAAGTATATTCAACATATGTCACATTAGAATGATGATAGGTACTTTACATACATTTGATCCATCTTCATATTTCACAGTACATACATGAAAAAGATCACAATCCTAGTTAGGTTTAATTTTATACAATAAATACATGCTCTGCTCATAGGCCTTTTATTTTGACTTTTGTTTTATTCATTTATTTATTCATTTATTTTTTGTACAAACTTAGTTAGTTTTTTTAAACAGTGTGAGCTCAGTTGTCGTTACAGCCGCGGCCGCTGTGAAAGATCCCGGCTTTATATGCACTTATGCCTCAACTTGGACAAATGTTTGTTCGGTTTAACGCAGCGGAACCGAAGAGAGAAACTCCGATCTAGCTTCCGGAGCCGTCTCGTCCGAATCGTGCCGGACGGATCCGTTAAAAGTTTGGGGCCGACGTGCGGTTAGCTTTGGCAAACGGTGCAGCGAGAAGGCGCGACGTCCACGGCGGCCGCATCTGTCTGCGAACGACCCAGAGAGGGCCGGCGGAGCACGGCTCGCCCAACGCTTTGGAACGAACCCCCCCCCCAGGTCACGCCTCGCTCGAACCTGCCCCGGTGCTTGGTCTTAACCGGAAAACGCCAGTCAGACGTCGGGAGCATACGACTGGCGGCGGGATGCGGCTGCACATGCACGGCAAGGCGGTAAAAGTAGACGTCAAAAAGAAAAACAGTCTCAGAGGCTCATCTCGGTTCCTCCAGAAAAGCTGTTGTCACCATGTAACCTGCTCCCACCTTCCTGTTGTTACCAGTCAGAGCAGATATACAGGAGCAAACAGCCTCCACCGTCTCAGCTTAACACGTGGTTAAAAAACCAAAACCGAACAAACAAAAAGAAGAAGAGCTAAATGGAAATGTCATTTCTTTACGTTTCTTCTCACAGTGCTGAGAAGCGGCACTTTGCTCGACAGGCCCCAGTTCAGAGGTCAGTCATGTCCTTAGAACTAGCTTGCCCATAATTCCTTGCTTCTGAAATAAAAATCAATCAATTCCTTTTTTTTTCTTTAAACTTATATCGTTAATTTTGTTGAGCCCATTCATGTTTTAAGAGAACGTTACCTGGCTATGTTAACTAGACAGCCTTTTTGTTTTTTTTTTTATTCTATTTAAGGCGATGTAATTCAAAAGAACTGACTAGAAAACCCAATCCCATCGTGTGTCTTGTTTTCTTTCCCGTCAAGGTTTTATATTCTCAGTTTGGGAAAATATATCCAGACGTCCGTCACATTTGCAGCATCCTGACACACAGTTCTTGGTTCAAAGCCTCAGAGTCTGTCACCGTCCTGCAGTTTGTTTTCCAGCGAAGATGAGTGTCGACTCTCCAGAAAACCTGGATCGGCTACTTTATCCTGCCTTCACCTTCTGCACCTGGTGCTACAGGTGTCGGTCGGCATGGATCAAAGGATGGGACGTGTGTGTGTGTGTCTGTGTGTGTGTGTGTGTGTGTGTGTGATGCACTTCCTCCATCATTGTGTTGAATGAAAAATGAATAACTAAGGATCCATAAGCGGTTTTGTGTTTAATCTTCGTTCTCAAAATCGGGGAATCACTCTTTGCTACTAAATTTCCACATCGCAATTTCTGCTGCATTTTTCCTTGTTTACTTTCTCAAAACGACTGTCGGGAGCAAAAGCTCTGCGTAACAACTCATTTTGCTCTTTTGACTCGCTTTAACGGGGCTTCATTTAGCGGTTTGACGACTGGTATCCAACGACGTTAGGTGGGAAACTGTCGGAAACCAGAGTCGCCAGTAAAATCCCCGATTTTTAAAGGCCTCAAAAGACTCCTGCAGTGCAAGAACCAGGGTTTACTTCTCCCAACTCACTACTATCACATGTCACAGTTACTCCACCACTTAAGAGCAGTCGGAATAATCTGTTAAGGTCCGTTCAGTTATCATTTCCATGCTGTTTGGTTAGACAGACCCGCATCCATCCATTCCTGTGGCCAACAGACGACAGAAACATCAGCCATTGATGACTGAAATAATCAGTCATAAGAATCAGAAAATCAATAAGATCTGATGAACTAAGTCTATTTCTGACCACAGATGTTGCTGATTTAAACCCATGCGCCGCTCCACAGTTATGATAATGCTGCGGATTTTATCGTTAAACATTCTCCTTTTTCAACATTTGTTGTTGAATTTGATAAGTTTCCTGTTTACATCATAACAATCAGTTTTTTCTACCGTGTCCTTCTCGTCCGCGTTGGCTGTCGTCACTCAAGCCGCTCTAACGGCCCGTGTTTACAAACAAAAGCCTCGAAACGCAACGCAGCCCCGGCTCTAAACCGAGACCCTGACCCTCGACGGCTCCCGCCCTTCCCCGCCGACCCCTGACCCCGGGCAAGCGCCCCCTGCTCATCTGCCCTCCTCCACGGGCCGGGTCTCGGACTTGAGCCTGACGAACTCCTTGGCCACCTCGTCGGCGGGCCGTTGGGACAGGATGCGCATCACCGTCACGCCCGTCTCGTCGGTGCGGACGCGCGGCCCGATGGGGCACCAGCACACGCAGGTCTTGCGGTCGGCGACGTCGCGCAGCTGCACCACGGCCACGCCGACCACCCGGTCCGCCCGGCCGAAGCAGTAGTCCTTCACCGTCACCTGGAGTTCGTAGCAGTCCGGGGATTCCTTCCCCAGGACGCTGGGGGACAGACAGAGAAGATTATTCGCCACGTCTCTAACTCGTTTTTTAAAAATGTTTTTCTATTGGAGTCCAGATTTCAAACTCACAACTGGAAGGCCTCGTTGAACTTGGCCGTCCAGCTGTTGTTCTTGGACTTGGTGGTGAACTTGCGCTTCTTGTCGGCGAGGAAGGGGCCGACCATTGAGACCTCAACGAAAGGCCGGAACATGCCCGACGTCTGCCACTTCATGTCGTTGACTGCGATGACTGGGTGGAGGGATGGGGGAGAGGGAGGGAACATGAGTCAACATTTATGTGCACATATATTTACATTCTCATTAGGTCATATCACCATCAATTTTCCTTCTATGTTCTATCTTGATCTTATTTTGTTTTTAAGTTTCCATATTGCATTAATTTTTTTTGTGTCAAGGAAGAATTAGAAATATTTCTTCCCTCATATTTTTTTTTCGTATTAGAAGCATATTAGTTGTTTTAGGGGGAAAAAATTTAATGAGCCGACACTACTGAATACTTGAATCTTAAGTGTGTCCCAGGGCACACTTAAGATTCAAGTATTCAGTCACATTAAACTTCATACTATATTATTCAATTTTATTCATATTTAGCAATTAAGGACTTTACAAGTGAGGAATATTTTGGGAGGGAAAAAAAAATCTCGATGCAAAATTTGAACCTTTTTTTTTTTTTTTTTTAATTCTGTTCCTCTAGGCTTCGAAATTCTTCTGTGGTCTTGGAAAATAAACCTTGAAGTAAAAGTGAATTTCGCTGTGTAGCTGCTGTCGGGTATAAAACTCGAGCCCCACATCAGAGTTTCTGCTCCTGGTTTCCGTCCCATGTGATGACAGCTAATGATAGTGAACGATCTGTGCTTTGGACAACTGGCAGTAATGTAAAATAAAAACAACCACATTAGTTGTTAAAAAATCGGTGTAAATCACCAGTTTGGTCCTTTAAAGACTCAATTCAAGATTTATTCCTGGATTTGAGATTAATGTCTGGGTTATAAAAAGATCAGGTTTAAAGCTAAAAGGTCATAATTCATAGTTAAAGGTCATTATTCAAACATGGTAAACGAGCGCGGCCGTCTCACCTCTGACGTTGACCTTCCGCTCCTTCCCGAGCATCATGTCGATCTGCAGGACGGCCTCTCCGATCGGCTTCTCTACCCCCGAACCTGTGTAACGCAGCCGACACATTACTACACATCAGCACCACCGATGTCTTTAAACTTCACTCCCGTGTCTGTGTTTCATTCTTATCTTCATCTTCTTTACTGCTGCACTTTCTTATCTTAAACTTATCTTTGGACCAAAAAATTCTCTGATTTCTACAGAGGCTGATAATGATAAATTAAAGACACACTAACTTGTTTTATACCTTATATCCAGTATTTGATAAAGCGATAATTCATAATTAACAGCATGAATCAAAAAGCCCAATTAACACACATAAACAGAAAGGAGGATGAGGAAATAACTCTGAATTACGAGAGCTTTTGTTCCTTACTCTTGAAACACACTGAAACAGGCAATTCTTAACAACTGGATCAACAATTTAATCACATTACAGTTTTGTTCCCACTTTAATGAAACAAGCAAAACACACTGTAACACTGTGGTTTGTTGGCTGAGAGTAAGTCAACAGTCTAGTAGCAGGTGATGACGAATAAGCCACTAGGAAAGACATTTAATCCAGTTTAATGAGCCTAAAATATTTGGATGTTCCTCCACCTTTCACTGAGGTGAATTTTTCCTACAAGAAACCTCACAAAGATGCTCAACAGTTCTCCCATAGAACACAGGAACCGCCTTATCTGGGGCGGGGGAGGGGGGGCGACTTACCCCGGTCAGGTCGTATCTTTTCATTGCCGGTGATCCTGATGCCCATCCCATCATGCACTGGTAGCACAGGAGAAGAGAGTTAGTGCACTTTTTCCATCGAATTTGAACAACAGGACGGACGTCTGAGCCAGTAGAGCCCATATACTGTACATGCACAGTGTGTGTGTGTGTGTTTGTGTTTGCGTGTGCGATCACCCTGGGAGTGCTGCGTGGTGATGAAGGTCTTGATGAGCGCGTCGGTGCTCTGGGAGTAGAGCGACAGGGCGTAACGCAGCGACGCCAGCTCAGGACTCTTCTCGACAAACGCCTTCTTCAGCCCGTTTCCTCCCGCGTGGAAATATTGCTGAGAGGAAAGAGACCGGCGACTCAGAACAGATGACCAACCTACCCCCCCCCCACACACACACACACACACACACACACACCTCCTCCCCCCATGCAGGTCTCCACCCACCTTGATGGTCTCCAGCCCGGCGTCCAGAATTATGCACTGCTTGGGCGTCAGGGTCTTGGCTTCACCTCCTCCCTATGGCAACCAGAGGCCACAGATGTCGCATGAGACAAGGAAAACTTTATGTTAAAATATATGAATAAAGACAAAACCAAAACGGAAACAGGGAAAGTCATGAATCCAGGCCTGGGTTCTTCACCTTGGCTTTGATATTTGGTGCTGCCTGATTGCGCTCGCTTAAATCTAGTGGTTGGGTAAGAGCTGTACTGAGTTAACTTCAGTGGGACTGTGGGTAAATTATTGGGAAAAGAAGGTAGTGAATCCAAACATCAATAGTACTCTTTTGTTACTTAAACAAAGAACAACTTGGGGAAACAAATTTCAGAGACTTGTTGTGGTTTGGCAGCTCCAGAGAAGCAGTTTGTGGTCGAGTCCTATGAAGCAGCTGCTGAGAACGTCCCGACTTTACTTCCCCCATCGAGCCCTTCCACCCTTCCACTCTTTTACCCTTTTACCCCGTCAAGTGTTGAGTGACAACTCCATGGCAACACAACCTGCCCGTTGTGTTAACAAGCAGCAGCCACCAGCTTCTGTTAAAATCAGTTTGAACTGACGTCACCAGGAAAAACCACCAAAGTCTCTTTTCAGATACAAATTTCTCAGTAAAAACTTCTGGTCTCTGTAGATAACTTTGCTCCTTTTTCTTCTGATGTCTTCTTAAGCAGTTTTGAAAGATTTTGTTCAATTAATAAGCTTTTAAAGCTTAAATAGCGATAGTGGGTGATTGACAGGTGTCTCAGCTTGTCATCTGTAATCAGGCTTCGTCGGTTCAGAAACACACAGTTGTGTGAGTGTTACCTTGAGGTTTGAGAGGCCTTTAGCTGCTGTGAGGAGCTGGGCTCCCTGCAGAGAGAGAGAAAGAGAGAGAGAGGGGGGAGAGAGAGGGAGAGATGGAGAGAGGGAGAAAGGGGGAGAGAGAGGAGGAGAGAGAGGGAGAGGGGAGAGAGAAAGAGAGAGAGAAAGAGAGACAGGAAGAGAGAAAGAGAGAGAGGAGGAGAGAGAGAGGAGAGGAGAGAGAGACAGAGAGAGAGGGAGAAGGGGGAGAGAGGGAGAGAGGGAGAGAGAGGGGAGGAGAGAGGGAGAGAGAGAGAGAGAAGGAGAGGAGTGAGACAGAGAGACAGCGGGAGATGGAGAGAGAGAGAAAGAGACAGAGGGGGAGAGAGAAAAACAGAGAGGGATAGAGGAGGAGAGAGAGGGAGAGAGAGGAGGAGACAGAGAGAGGGAGGGGGGAGACAGAGAGAGAGGGAGAGGAGTGAGACAGAGGGGGAGAGAGAAAAACAGAGAGGGAGAGGGAGAGACAGACAGACATATAGAGAAAGAGAGAAATTGATGAGGAGTTATTACATATTTTTTATTTTTTTATTTTTGTGTATTTCTTTCATTCATCACTATTTTCCAATAGCGAAAGATAAAACACAGTAATTCAACATGATAAATCCAACTGTTGAAATCATCCCAACATTGGACTGGAGGGAATCACAGCTGCCGACCTCGACCAGTAGGAGGCGGCAGAGCGCTGCCATTATCCCCCAGTGCTGGACAGATGCACTGGAGAGACTGGACATGTTCCCGTATTTACTCCTTCCCTTCTGTTGTCGATCAACCTAGAGACTCTTCAGATACATCATCTGTGTAAAAACGATGTTCGGCTCGATTGTTTGAATAAAATGTTGTTTTTTCTGTTTTGTTTTTTAAGTAAGTGCAGTCACAAGCTTTTTAGTGTATTTATAGAAACCTGTGCTCTGTAAAAGCTAAATTCGTGGGCGACCGTAGACGCTGTGTATGCAAATATAAATGCATGTAAATTCGGTTACGTCTTGAGTTTAAAAACTGTTGCTGTTTTTCAGACGGTTGAAAATAATAGAGATAGTTCATGTGATTTGTACTTAATGGATAAAAAACATGCACAAATGTTGTCCTTTAAAAATGACTGTGTGTGTTTCCCTACCCTCCTCACAATCCTCAGTATGTAAACAAACCTAGACTTGTGAGGACAATGAAGACATATGTCCACAGAGAAGAAATAAAGAAGAAATAATTTGTATTACTCTTTTCACCTCATCATACAAATGTTCTTCTGTCTTTCAAACCTTATTATTGACGTTTTTTCAACAGTAGACATTTTGGCTGGTTTTTGCTTTTTTTTTTTTTAATAGATTGAGATTAAGTTTAAAGGGGCATTTCACAAACTTTACGCATTAAAAGTTTTTTTAAAGGTCCCCGCAAGCAACACTATGCATGTAAAAAAGGCTATTAGCTCGTGGCTATATTAGCCCCGGTCAGCATGTCAAAACCCAAATCTCCAAATCAGGTTTCTGTGATCAAGTTGAATTGTGGGTAATATAGACATCAGGTTTTGACGACAGAAGAGGAATGTGTGGAATTGAAAGGAAAAAATCTCCCGTTCTGCTGCATCGATTCTGATCCTGTTTTTAAAAAATGCCCGTTGTGAGTCCGACAATGTTACAGGAGTGCTCTGTTATATCAGTGGGGTTGTTGTGTTAAGGGTCAGGGTCAGGGTCAGGGTCCTGTGGATGGTTCTTACCAGGCTGTCGTTGCTCTGGGGCAGAACAATGGTCTTCTCAAGGCTGCTCAGGACGATCTTCCACAGATCCTTCAGGATCCTCTTCAGCACCGTCTTCTCACAGATGTCAGCGAAGATACTGAGGCTAGATCACACACGAGAGCACGCGACAAATGTGAGCGGTCACTTATCTGGTCCAACAGACTGTGCCGTTAAGTTAGAGTTACAGTGGAGGTCGGCATTGAAGCGTTTAGAGGGAAGCTAAGGTACAAAATGCAACTAAAACTTTGAAGGGCAAAAACACTCTCTCTGAATGTTTTATTTTAAAGGTCCATAAATTCTGATTAATTTCCAAACAGTTTCCTGGCAAGTTTCATGTACAGAACCATGTTATTTGGTTCTAAACAGGGAGTGATTGGTTGGTTAGATACAAATTTTTGGCAAATGCTGATCCAGGGAAACAGAATACATAAAGAATAATAAGGGAAAGAGAATAAATAAAGGATACAGTTTCCAATAATAACTGGATCATCACTACATATTTACTTGGGTTTAAATGGAGCCAATTCTTTGATGGAAATTTCTCCGGAAATCGATAATAAACTCAGCAAAACAAACATTACAAGCCTCAGATCTTGGTTTCTATTTTTTCCTTTAATTAGCACAAAACTACAAACTTCTTCTTCTTCAGGAAACTTTCAGTGAATCATTAGGAAATATCAGACCTGTAAAATAAAATGTTACATAAATCAGCACTTTGAATGTTGGAAAACACTGACTGAGAAACCTTAAATAAATTCGGCCTGTTTAATTTTCTATTGCTGTCCGTATAAATGTTCTGCACCTTTACTGCAGGATAGGGGCTTGAAGGAGTGCATTATCATGATGAATTTAAAGGACTAGATAGAAAATGGGGCTCTGCTTTGATTCTCAGTTGATGGACAAAAGTGTATAGTGCAATTTAAAGACTAAAACATTTTACAATTTCCCAGCCATGCCACCGTGTCCAGTCCAGTCCAGTAAAAAAAGACCTGGTTTGTGTTAATGTATGAGATTTACCCAGTTGTAATGGGTTGTTTTTACATTACTGTTTGTGCATTTAACCAAACAAAACATGGTTATTTTGACCCAGTGTCAGACACAAAAAGCTCAAATTTTAAAACTGTCACAAATCTGTTGTTAGTTGTAAAAAATAATTGGATATGACATTCAAAACTGCAAAGCAAATTATTATAAATCAGTAACAAACAAGTAGGGAAATATAGGTTTTAAAAGGGCTAAAGCAGACTGGAATGGTTTGCAACCAAACCATATTTTAGTTTGAGTAAACATCCCGACAGTAACATAACAAATAATACAGACTGGAGCAAAACAACCACTTTTTGGGGTGGTTTTCTATATAGGGGTGAAGTTAATTCACTGGTGTTGGTGCTTTATCGACCTAAAAATGGGTCTATTTTGATCCAGTGATTTTTTTTAGTGTGTAGATAAAACAGGGAAGAGACAGATCCTTTGGGTTGGGAAGCAGCTGTTCTAACCGCTGAGGTAAGTGGTGAGCCACAAAAAAAACCCCAAAAACATCTGGAAAGTGAAAGTGACACAACTTAGTTTGCTAACGACGCCGATGGAGACCCCACAATGTCGGGCGGCTACCGACAGGAGCCTCGACTTACTTCCCATCCAGGAACTCCATGAGGGGCCTCAGCATGGTGTCGGCATCTGCCTCCGCCGTGTTGTGGTTGGGGGGGCCCTTGATCTGGTAGAGGATCTCGGCCATCTGACGCATGCAGCCATTGATGCGAGTCTGGAAGCTGTGGGGAGGGAGGGGGTGGGGGGGTAAACGCGTGCAAGAAAACTTCTGCAGAGCTAGTGGCAGCCTCATCCTCAGCCATCCATGGAATACACTGTGTGTGTGTGTGTGTGAGTGTGTGTGTGTGTGTGTGTGTGTGTGTATGTACATTACCTTTTGGCGAACATGGCGCTGAAGTTGTCCAGGACGGTGCTGAGCTTCACCTGCAGCTCATTGAGGATGTCGGCGGCCTCTGTGTCCAGCTGCAACACACACACACACACACACACCAATGACAGGGAGGAGGGAGGGGACACCAAGTTATTTCAACCCTTCGCAGTCAGTTACAAAAACATCCACCAGATCACCTTGACCTGAGACGTCAACTAGACTCAGCTCAGCTCTGTCACATCTCTGCTGAGGCTCCAAGTGTCTTGTGCATCCTGTTCCCCTCCAGTTATTTCATTTTATCCTTCGTTTTTCAATGTATTTTGTTAAATCTAAACTTCACATTTTAATCAATAATTTCACCATTTGAAGGCCAATCCTAGAAATAAACAAGGATTTTTCCTTGTTTATTGCTCACAGGCGCGGGTGCGTACTGTATGTTTAATAAATACTTTTCTTGTTTGTATCGTACAGCTAATTCTTACACACAGATTTAGAACTTGTTCTACACCTTCTCTGATAAGTGAGGCCCCAGGTGTGCACTGCCAGCGCGTCCCGCTCGAGTCACTGGGCTGAAAAAGGGCTTTGTTTCACCCTTACAGCTGGAATATGACACAGCTGCGTCCGTTGCACTAAAAGTAACGAGCGGCCTCTGTTTATGGCCCCGGGGCCAAGTGATGGCGGTGGCAACGTTGCGCCGAAGAGCGCCACAATCAATGCGAACGTCTCGTGGGTTTCCCCCTCGGTGCATTTTACTGCTTCTTGTGCGGAACTGTTCTCACGGTTTTGCAGAAAAAAATAAATACGTATGAATCTGATGCTGATGGATGTTTAAATGTCAAACATTGTTTAGTGGGTGCATTTCAGTTCCAGTGCTGGGAAAAAAATTTCGAGTTTTCAGACAAGATGCATAAAAGCGTGTAACGCCAGATTAATTGTGGTGAGGCAGTGTGACTACAGTAAGACAGGGATACATCCAGTAACTTACAGTGTGGGCATATTTTATGTGTGTGTGTGTGTGTGTGTGTGTGTGTGTGTGTGTGTGTGTGTGTGTGTGTGTGTGTGTGTGTGTGTTTGTGTGTGTGTGTGTGTGTGTGCATGAGACAATGCTGGTGAAGGACAAATGTATTCACATCTGTAAACGGGAGAAAAAACTAACAAAAAAACGCTGACTACAAACGCAGAAAGTGCAAAGGTCATGACCGACACAATTTCAGCTGTAAGAGTTTGCAGATGTGGAAGGAGAAACCTGCCATCCTCGTTTATGTCTCCTCAGACCCATTCGACAGTGTCTGAGTGGAGCTTTTAAGCGCTTTAAAGAGACACGGCGCCTCCTCAAGCCAGAGCAGGTCTCTCAAAACTACACCCGAGAAGTTGGAGTGTGAAGTAGGTGTTTTTTGTTCAGGCTAAGTGGAACTTAATGCATTGGGGGGGTTAATAATTAGATAACATGTAATAAATGAAGCAAAAGATCTAGAATTAGCTCACTCTTATACTCCATGCTCTGTGTCTACTGCACGTTTGCAGGCAGGTTTAGGACGAAGGAAACCAGGGGTGGTCCTTATTTAATGTGAAATCTGTGTGTTAGCAAATGCAAAGGACTTCTAGGGTGAAAATATATAAAACCAAGTCTTGCTGCACGTAGTACAACGTTTAACCTGGATTATATTTAAGTCTTTTTAAATTTTGTTTCACTCGATTCCTGCCTCCTCAGCACCCGTGAAGACCTGGCTGGTATCTTATGCTCTGCCGTGGTTTTCTTCAGCACCCGGCTGGACGGGCCAGAAGGGAAACCTGGGGGCCAAACATTCACCACAGGGGGTCTTCCTTGCCTTAGGGGTTTAATTTTAAATGGCTTAAAGGCGTTGTTTCTAGGCCTGCGGTCTGCCCAGCATGCAATTTGACTGAAGCAGGCATGACTCAGCTTAAAAAAATTAAATTAACTTGACCTGGGTTAGAACCGGTGTTGCCATGGATGCAGACAAAAAAAAGCACCTCTGAAGCCAAGGAAAAGCACGAGTCTATGTTTTGTGTCTGACTTTGCAAGTTAAGATTTATCCATTTTCTATATCTTTTATGACATTGTCTCAATCATTGCTGGTGTGTGATCAACCTTTCATCGTGTCTTTAGATCAATTTTCAGAAAGAGTGAAGTAAATGTGGGTACAAAGAAATGTCAGCAGCAGTTTGCAGTTGATCAATTAAAACAGAGCTTAAATACCAAACCAAATGGAAATGAGCAGCTTTTTTCTTAAAAAGCTTTGCCATGTAAAATATCTAGAAACTCTGACAGGTAAACACGCACTAGGCTACGATCTAAAAGGCCCCAAGCACCAATGGTGCACCCACGGTCCACCCGCGACGGTGTTGTCATGGTTTCTCCATGATTAGTCCCTCTCTGCTGGACTGAGTGGACGTGTACAGACCGGGTTTGAACTGGTCTCTTCTGCTGAGACTTTTTCGTCTTCTCAAAAAACTTAAACATTCGTCCTTCTCATGGGAGTTTGTGGATCTTAAGCAATTGCAGAGATTCTGCGCAGCCAAACGCAAGCCAAGAAAATCTCTAATCAGTGAGAATATCGGACGGATGAACGTGTCTTTTAGTGCTACAACGTGCTGGATTCTGCCATCAGAGACATTCAACAATCTACTTTTTCACTTGCCAGCCGAGACAAAAAAGCTGAAGCTGTAATCGAGTGGAGCTTTCTGTTGGTCAGGCAGACTGCAGGATGGACTGAGGGCTTAAAACTCATTAGTATGCTGCATCTCATGTGTGCACCACATGTTACACCAGCCGAGTGGCTTGATGATTGCGAGATAACACATCCCAAAGAGTCTTTGTAAAAAATGTGCCACTGATAACTGTGGAACTGTGTTTAGTAGAAAGAAGACAGAGGGAAAACTTCCCTAAGATTTAACTGCACTAAAGAAGGACTACGACTTTCAAATGACCGTGTTTTAGTACCTTGCATTTTAATTGAGAAATGTTGGGGTGTGTGAAATGAAAGGTTGGACCTTCCACTCCGCCCCTTCAGAACAAGCATGTTCTCGGTCTGAATCCAATTTATGTGAGCCGCAAGTGTCGAGCATAGTCAGATGTCTTTATAGGCATCTGAAGGTGACCGTGCGCAGGAGTGCGATGTGTCCTTGAAAGTTTAATGGAAGTACAGGGCAACAATCCTTTCATATTCCTTTGCATATACACATACACTTATACAGTGGCATGAATAAGTTTGTGCATCCCCTGATCTAAATTTCTGTTACTGTGAATAGTTACCTGGGTTAAAGATGAACTTATTTCCAAAAGGCATAAAGATTCATTTTTATTTCTTCTTTACTATCTTTTAATGTTTAAAAATAACTAAAAAGGAAAAGGGCCCAAAACAAAGTATAGGTACCCTGCATGGTCTGTTCTTAGTATCATCCCCTTTTGCAAGTATCAAAGCTTGTAAATGCTTTTTTGAGCCTTTTAGGTCTTGTTTGGGGAATATACATCCATTCTTCCCTGCAAAAGGCTTCCAGATCTGAGAGGTTCTTGGGCTGTCTTGAATTTACTGCTCTTATGACGTCTATTCACAGATTTTCCACGATGCTTAGGTCGAGGGGCTGTGAGAGCCGTGGAAAACCCTTCGGCTTGCACTTCTTGAGGTTGTCCATTGTGGAGTCTGAGATGTGTCTGGGATCATTATCCTGTTGAAGAAGCTAGCCTCTTTTTGTTATTTTTTTTTCAGACAATGTGATGTTTGCTTCGAGAATTTGCTGGTGTTTAATTGAATCCCTTCTTCCCTCTACCGGTAAAACCTTCCCTGTGCTGTTGGCTGCAACACAAGCCCCCTTGGCCTTTCCTATCAATGACTGTGAACAAGCCTTGGCCCTAACAAGCTAGTTAAGGTCTGGGAACTCAAATCTCTTACCCAACCCTTTAAGTGGTGCCCCTTCCCTTTTTTTCACCCTAAACCTGTACAAAATAAGTATCATACAACAATCTTGCTTGAAACGTTGAAAAGAATGTTTCATCTTTAACGTTATGCCTTTTGGAAATCAGGCGATATTCCACTCACTTAGCTATTCACAGCAACAGTGTGTATACACTTCAGAAGTACTAAAAATTTTCTATTCACTTCGTGTAAGTCCTCAAGACTTACAAGGAGAAAAGAAGTGAGTGACTGAGGAAAAACTCCTGGACACACAAGCCTGCACATACACAAATGCCTCACTAGAGTAAGACCCTGATATTAGAAGTGCCCTTTACAGGTAATAATAAGTGTTTGTCAGGCTCTCTACCAACCAACCGTACCTTCTTTGTGGCAGCTGTGGCTTCAGTCTTCCCGGAAAAAGACGGAAAGGGGAAGAAAAACAAGACAAGACATACAAAATTAAAAAGAAAAAGAAAAGTCACACAGTACTGTCCAGGATACTGATGATTAAAACCCACAAAAAAAGTATAACTACACAGACACAGCGCTGAAAATTATGGTACATAGCAGGTAAAAATAGTATGAGGGTGTTTTTTCTTATTATTTTGGGCAGGTTTTTGTGATATTGTCCGGTGGATTGGGTAACGGTGAGTGGGTGATTTTAATAAAAGCCTTTTGTTTATTGCCCCTGGTTTATTGGGATGCTACAGGACAGAGGGGAGCGCTGACGGCGCCTGCAGAAGTCCAGTGTTTCACTGCTACGCTACTGCTCACACTGACCTCAGGTCAAACAGGAACCAGTCACGTTTTTTTACAATGAGCCATCAGACATGAGCTCAATGAAATAGATGTTCTCTGTTTGGCTTTATAGATGGTTGAACAAAACTTGCTTATTACCATATGGGGCTTGTGATATACTAGTTTTACCAGTGCATGCACTGCATCATCATTCATGTACTTTGCTAGGAGCTTTGTGTATAATTGGAAGAATTGAAAAAAAAAAACACGGACTAGATGCCAGACGACAGCTGATTTATCCCTCGCCAACTTCACCTACACACAGTAGCAACAATGCACATTTAAATATGTAGTTAAAAGCAAATATATCATCGCTTTGTGCACAGTTAAATAATGTCTCAACGATTCATAATCTGTAGTTGCTAAAGTTTGAAAAATACCAGTTTGGTGCAAATATTAAAAGAACATCAAAATATATAGGAAGCAAAAGAAGCATAAAAAAAACTATAGTTGCTCTACCAAAACCCTAAAATTTGACATAGGAATGCAATAAATTTGGGTACTGTATATGACCAATAATCAGCCATTTTATTCAAATACACTAAATTATGAACAAAAATAAATAAGCAAACAAAAGAATCCAAACAGATATTTGGGGCTTTTGAAATATTCTACTGTTGTATGTCAGGATAACGGTGAGAGAGGGATGTCTATTGTACCAGGGCTAATGGGCTAATGGGCTAAATTCAGGAGATTTGTTGAAGAGGTGGATTGGAGTGAAAAGCTCTACAGAGCAAAACTGGGCAGACAAACCTTGTTTACTTCCTCCTTTGACTGGTGAGAAAAAGAAAAAAAAACAAGACAAAATGAAACACCAGACAAGTTTCCTTCTACAGTCATGTTTTTCATCTTTTTCAATATGTCCACTGCATAAGTGCAAAATATTCTGAGGGAAATGATGAGCAAACAGTTTCGCCATGAAAGACTTTAAATCAAATGTGACAAACAGACACAAAATGAAACGACAGAGCCCAAAGAAAGAACGAAAAGAAAAAAGAGCTTAAATTGAATCAGGCACAGCCGCCTCTGCCGAGGGCCAAGTGTTTTTGGCAAATGGGGATGATTCTTTGAATTGGATTCTGGGAAAGGTCTGAGTCATCAACAAATCAGCTGGGTGCAATGGGGGGGGGGGGGTGTCTAATGACAGGGAGAGATCATCCAGTTCCTCCAGGCCTCATACTCACATCAAGGCCCACGGACACACAAAAAACGGCCAAACTTGGAACCGAAATTTTCACCTGATATATCGAGGTGTAGTTAAAGTTCTAAACTTGATATGCACATGTGCATAAACAGTTATAAAAGTAATGTAAAAAACATACAAGCATGGACCAGTCCAAAGGTTAAGCCTCAAGAAAATAGGTTTGTCACAGGTTTGATCAACTACGCTTTTGATTCGCACCGAATCATGAAGGATGTTTTTTTTATTGACTCGGCCTGTAAACGTGGCTTGTCAGGTTCACGATGAGCGATTTTTATAGTGAGGCTGGACCAACAGGTCACATGGCTGATAACTGCCTTTCACTGTGGTAAACAAACACATTGAGATGCAGATCAGCAGCCTCTTTTTACCCTCAATTCTTCGAATCAGGAGGAAGCGCCGGCGGTCAAACTTCAACATACGTCTGCCGTTCGTCACGTAATCCTTTTTTTGAAATGCAACTTCTGCCATTTGTTTGGCTCGCTACTCTCTCACTGGTCCTCACTGTTCCCCTCGGAGATGACAGCAGTTCATATTTGCGGAGCGTCTATTTTATCAACACTTTCAGGCGTAATAGTTTAGTGCCATCGGTGTTTGATAAACCGCAAAACCTGCCTGATGTGATTACGTCCTGATAAGTTGCGATACTAGAGAAACCCATTCTTGATCAGGTGCAACAGTTTTGTACTTGTGCAAGGTCACATTTTGAACATTTTCTTAATTTCTTCTTCTTTTTCTTTCGGCTTTTCCCTTTAGGGGTCGCCACAGCGAATCAGTGTCCTCCATCTAACCCTGTCTTCTGCATCCTCTTCTCTCACACCAACTACCTTCATGTCCACTTTCACTACATCCATAAACCTCCTCTTTGGTCTTCCTCTAGGCCTCCTGCCTGGCAGTTCAAAACTCAGTATCCTTCTACCAATATATTCACTATCTCTTCTCAGGACATGTCCAAACCATCTCAGTCTGGCCTCTCTGACTTTATCTCCAAAACCTCTAACATGTGCTGTCCCTCTGATGTACTCATTCCTGATCCTATCCATCCTGGTCACTCCCAGAGAGAACCTCAACATCTTCATCTCTGCTACCTCCAGCTCTGCCTCCTGTCTTTTCCTCAGTGGCACTGTCTCTAGACCAAACAGCATCGCTGGTCTCACCACAGTTTTGTACACCTTTCCTTTCATTTTAGCTGAAACTCTTCTATCACACATCACACCTGACACTTTTCTCCACCTGTTCCAGCCTGCCTGCACACGCTTCTTCACCTCTTTTCCACACTCTCCATTGCCCTGGACTGTTGACCCTAAGTACTTAAAATCCTCCACCTTCTTTATCTCTTCTCCCTGTAACCTCACTCTTCCACTTGGGTCCCTCTCATTCACACACATGTACTCTGTCTTGCTGCGGCTAACCTTCATTCCTCTCCTTTCCAGGGCAAATCTCCACCTGAACATTTTCTTAATTTACAGTAAAAAAAACTTTTCTTTCTGCTTCTTAATGCAATTTTTTTCTTCTTTTTAAAATTGTTTTTCTTAGGTCTGACGTCTTTACTGCCTGATGTCAAGCTTCCTTTTTCTTCATCTAAAAGTGTCTTACAAAATTAGCCGGTACATCCAAAGTGATCATCAGGCCTTCAGTCAAACATCAAAACAAGTTTTGAATAAAGACCAAATTTGAAAGAAAAATGAATTCTGTCCTTTGCTATATTTCAACCACTCACCTCTTTGCTCTTAGCATCGTCCTTGGGAGAAAAGACAAGAAAGGGAAACGGTTGAAAAAGAAAGCCAACACCATTAATTTCTCTTTTTTTCGCTCACACACAAACTCAACGATCAAGCTAACTGAAAAATAAAAAATGAATCGCCACTATGGGCTGTACAGAGACATAAATAAATGAGTGCATTTATTTATCAGGATACGAGTGCTCATATTACAGGGGGACGAGAGGGACAGATCCAGAGAGAGGAAACCGGATATGGGAAAAGACAAGTTGAGGGACAGGACGCCGACAAACCAACCTGCTTCTCTTTGTCTTTCTTTTCAGCCTGCAAGGACACACACAAACACAAACGTTTGTGAGTGAGTGACACTTGGATGCCGGACAGGCTGGTAAACAAAGCACATACACGTGTGGACACAGCAGCATTCACACAGCGAAAACGCAACAGACACACTCTCTTAGGTCCGCCTGATAATATCAATAACTGTTACGGTGCTTTAAGGTGAAACCCTCATATTTTCAGTTTTGTATCCCGCTTGGAGGACTACTACTAAACTAGTTTGCATTCATACAGTGTGGTTGAAAACACACCTTTTCCTTCTTGGACTCAGACTAGGAGGATGTGAAAAAAAAAAAAACGAGAAAGAAGAGGACAAACAACATTAATGATGAGAAAGTAAAAGGAAACATTCATCGCTGAGTATTAAAGGGCACATTAGGGTCCTTTCTTAATGGCTCACCTTTTCCTTGTCAAGCTATTAAAGGAAGAAAGGAATAAAATAAAGGCATATTAGAAAAGGAAAAAGACAGAGGACAACAAATGGAACCGAAGGATGAGTTAATGGTAGTTTACGAGGATGGAAAAAAATGCCGAAAACAGGAGCTAATAGTTTATAGCGTCTTAGACACACACACAATCATACACACTCAAGTACTAGACTAGGAAAGTGAATGGAGGATTTACACATCAACCACATGTATGTATTTTAGTCAGCCACGAGGAGCGAGCCGGCAAGAGAGGGGAGGAGAGGGGAGAAGAGGAGAGGAGATGTAAAGGAGAGGAGAGGAAAGGAGAGGAGAGGGGAGGAGAGGAGAGGAGGAGAGGAGAGGGAGGAGGAGAGGAGAGGAGAGGAGAGGAGGGGGGAGGAGAGGGGAGAGGAGAGGAGAGGGAGGAGAGGAGAGAGAGGAGAGGAGAGGAGAGGAGAGGAGAGGAGAGGAGAGGAGAGGAGAGGCTCCCATCTACTATGCACATTTATAGGTTTTAGGAGAAAAGAATCTACATCAGCGATGAGTAAGGAAAAGGGAGGATTATAGATCAATTGTATATCAATGTTCCAATGATTTTTTCCCCGTCTTTCCAACGGGAGCCTTCTTTCTTTTTAGTGCTGAGAGTTTTTGATCACGAACAAACAAATTTCCCAATCGGCTGGAGGTAATAGCGGGAGCGTCAGAGCGCCCGGCACGTCCCCTGGGGCGTCTCCTCAGCGCCGGTGGCTGAGAATGAGATTCACGGCACGGACAGGAATTTAATGCCGCAGCAGGATGCCAACCTGCGCTGTCATATTAAGACAAGTCCAAGATCATTTCCACTACCAGGCACATTATTCTCCAGTTCACCCCCAATACAACACTCACAGTTGCATGTGCGTTTTCCTGGGAAAAAAATCATCTTGAAGTTTTTCTGCAAAACTGGTCATTTGCACTAAGCAACAAAATTATATAAAAACACAAGTTTCACAGATTACGAATAACATGATGCAGGAAGGGTTTTGAATAAGAGTATCTCACAAACCCACAACTAAGACGCCTTAGATGAACTTAACTAACTTAACTTTTAACGCAATTTAACTCACTAAATAAAGAATTTGCTTTTCTACTTGATACGTAGGAAGAAGTTTAAAACTCTACCTCTATTCTACTGTAAAGTTGTGATGGAACAAAACACAATTTGAACATACAGCACAGGTGCAGTCTAGTTTGATTTACACAAAACCCCATCACAACACACAAAACACAAAGTTCTGGTTTGATAAGTGTGTTTAAACAGAAAGTGAAGAGACCGACCGACCTTGTTTTCCTTCTCCTTGTTGTCAAGCTGAGGACAAGACAAGACAGGACAGGACAGGACAACAGTCCATGTTTCGTTCATTCAGTGCAATTCGTAAAAAGGTCCTGAAATCTCATTGACATCTGTAATATTTCAACTGATTGGTGAAATTTTACGTCACACGACTTTACGCAAAAAAGAAAAGGAAGGAAGATTCTAATCACACCTGTGGTTTCACCGCTACTTTCCCTTTTAACTGATAAAGGGTTAAAACCACAGCTGGGCTGAAAACCACTATCCGCCAAATATAAAAGAGCTATTAAAGTTAAAGAAACTGAACCTCTACGTCATGTTGTACGATACGTTGGTTCGAAATTAGAGACTGTAAAAAGTGCAAAAGAGGAAAAGGGGCCCTGGGGGCAACTTGTTTTTAGAACAGACCCACTGAGTTGAGATGTGCTGCTAAACAGTGCGCCACGCACGCACGCACACACACACACACACACACACACACACACACACACCGTCTTTTATAACTTGTGACGACACTGTCTTGCTTTACATTTACACCCATAAGGCTGAACTTCAACCACAATGATCAGGCCAAAATAAAAGGTGAAACTCACGAGAGCGGGTTGAAGCAGAGTTCTCGAAACCCGACTGTGTGAACGGGTCCTTTTGGCCCCATAGGGTGACAGACAAATGATAACCAAAATGTCTGGACTTCTGAGGGACCCTCATTGACAAGCATTAAACCCTGGCCCCTGATGACATCCATGATTATCCACCAGACTTTATCCAGACCTGAACCAAACCCTAAATCACACTCAACCTCACTCTCAAGGTCTAAAAGTCCTTGCAAAGTTCCTCATGTAGATCAAAACACTAGAGCAACCACAGTATAAGAAAAAAATACAGATATTCTGTAAATTCAACCCGACCTTCTGCCATTAATAATCTAATCACAAATAAAATACAACTATAAAGCATAAAGATTTAAAAAACAACCTTTAAAAGCTCAGTGTGTATCTCGCAATCATTAAGAACGAGGGGCTTCCTCCACATAAATACAACCTCTGAGTAATTCTACATTGAATATCGCAGCCCCCCCTTCACTGTAATCAAAACAACATTTGATTTAAATTTACATTTTAAGCTACTACACAAGAATAGCATCAATGAAGGATGACAGTAAGAGCCAAAAAACTGACTGATAGTATGATTAGATTCAATTAATGAATAAAACTTTAAGTAAAAATGCAGGTAAGGTCACATTAAAATGTCAGTTCAGAGATTTGTACCTCGAGATACACATGCATTATATATATATATATATATAATATGTATATATATAAAATCTCAGCAGCAAAACATCTCCTTCAAAAGCCTCAACACTAACAAAGGAGCCGTATATTTAACTGACGCATAACAGTGTGAGAATCTTCACCGCAGCAGCCCCCTCAACATCTGTTAAGACAGCAGCAACTATAGTCATTAGCCAGCGCAGCCTCGACTCTGCCCAACTTAATCTCTCTGCACCCCCTGCTCCAAAAATCTGCCCCCCCCCAGTCGGCTGACGAACAGAGTCATTCCAAGAAGCAATTTAGCAGCAGCTAAAGCCGACATTTTTAGACACAATCAAATTCAATTTTCTAGCAGCCCAGCGTCTAGTCTATTAAGCACTCAATAAGGGGGGGGGGGGGGGGGCACTGTCTTAGAGCTCAGCTGTAAACATGTTTGCAGCTGAGCTCTGGGGGCTCGGGGGGGGGGGGTATCATAAATGTTCATTTATGATCAGAGGTTTTTGCTAAAGCAGAGAAAACAAGACAACCTACACTTTACATTTTCAGTGTCTTGGGTCTGCAGGTAATCATTTTTTTGTTGGGGGGGGGGTAAATTCCTATAGTAAAAAATTCTGAGGAACAAGCCTGGATCTAGGTAGGTTTTAAAGATCCTGAAGTCCTATTTCATTAATCACTTTCCCTACATAGAGACAATGTTAGAGCAGTCCTGGCTCTGGGCTTTTTGTTTTTGTCCATGTTGTTCTCTTCTGGTTTTGAAGAGGACGGGTCACCTCTGAAAAGGTGATGTCAGTGACAGTACTTGAATGCAACAATCAGGATCTAGCAACACTTGAGTCCAGGCCACTGTCAATCAAATAATCAAACCACAGCCACAAGGTCATACACAAGCATACTGGTTGATTTTTTTGAGCGTATAACTATAAAATAAAAAAATAACTATAAAAATCCCTTCGCTTGACCTCGATTTTTGCTTTTCAAAGTCATGCATTTTAAATGATATTGAGAAATAGTTAAGATGTAACACCACCAAGATATCTTTTTCATTGGCCTTAAATCAAGATCGAAGCTGGATCTTCATACCATATCAGCGTTCAGCCTTGTAGTGAAACGCCACTATGTGAATGCGACACGTCGCTACGAGCCAGATTTAGAAGGTTTCCATGACAAATCGTGTGATTATCTGTGATTATCTGTCATCAGCAAATGACACGGTGCGTACATGACAAACATAATGACTACTCAGGAGTTTTAAAGTCTTCTGTGTGCACGGACATCCAACATAAAATGAGTCAAATCTGCATCAATTGTTGTCAGGAAGGTTTTTGTGTCAAACATAGCCGCAGTCAGTTTCTGTATCGCTGTCAGTTTATGCTGCTATACTCCGCAACAATGAACAATCACTACATCAAACTCCGGGGTATGATAATGGGTGATTCAGCCGTAAATTGCCACAAGTCAAAATTAAACTCAAATGAAAGAGACTTTTAATGATTTCCGTTTACAAAAACCCTAAAACCAAAGCTACTGCAGAATTTACCCGTAGGAGGGACGTGATGTGACCTTTGGCTGCATGAATGAGGGTGTGTTCGTTGGTTAACTGCTGAGCTCCTGTGATTATAATGGGCAGCTTGCAGGTTTAAATGTGCTTTATTCTACTTTTACTCTACATTTAAACCAAGAACTTATAAAATTATAAAAAAAGCCCAAAACAAAAGTAGTGTAATTCAGCCTTAAATGAGATGACTATGCGGCTAAAAGGTGTGAAATCTCATTTAAATGTTCAAGGCTCTTTTTTTACTTCGCTTTGATTGTCAGTTTTCTCTTCCTTAATTCTCTCTTACCTCAGATCCCTCTGAGTCTGAGCAGCCGGACTGGGTGTCGAAACGATGAAGTGGAAAGAGGAGAAGGTGAAGTGAGACAAAAAAAAGAAAGAAAGAAAGAATAAAGGACATTTAAGGGAATAATAGAGAAATGGAAACTGAGCTTGGGTGAACCATCTCTCACCTTGGAATCCTCTGACTGGTGGCAAAAAAGATTAACCAAACCCGCCCCAAACAATAGATTAGGTAATTTTAAAACATGAAGACAATGTGATATATGAAAAATTAAATTGCTTTTTGTTTTTTTTTGCTTTCAGCTTTTGATGAAGCTGCCTACCCACCATGTCATCCTCCCCTTCTTTGTCAGAGAATGCCTGGTGGAGAAACAGGAGGATAAGTGTGACAAAGTAATAGTATTTATTAATTCAAATATGCAAAAAAAAAGAAAAAAAGAAAAAGCACGAGACACAGAACTTATTTAATTAGAGGAAACTGTTCCTCCGCTGAGGTTTTGTGAGGACACGGACAGCGCACCGTCGGTTTCAGAGCCCTTCGCAGATTATGCTGGTGTCCACGAGAACAATTAATGCAACGAGACACTAATTTATGGTAATGATAATACTGCTCGCAACTTTCTGCTCGCTGCGAGCGAAACCCGACCTCTGATGACAGCTGTTGTGGATGAATCTGGTTCCAAACAGACTTCAAATGATACAGCGTGATGCAGCGTCGCACCACATGGGACAGTTGATTACTTTTTATCGCCTAATCTGCAAGATTTTTACAATGAGAGAAAGTGGAAGAACCATGGAGGCTACGAAAACACTAGCCAAAAGTATACAGACATCCCTGCCCACATATTTCAGTATTTTTTCATGGTCTCTTAGTTATGATAAAGGGAAATATTAACATATATGATGTCATTTTTGATAAAAGTGGGCTTCCGACTTTGTTGTAACAAGGTTAAATGTTGACATTTATATGTGGAAAGTCAATCAAATGACCACAAAACCACTCAAAATGACCCAAGAGAGAATTAAAACCAGGTTATTCACACTTGTTCTATGACTCTTTCAATTTTTGGTTCTTACCCTTCTGTAGGAGGGGGTCAGGGGCCTCTCACATGTCTGCGTCCAGGGGCCAACTGTCTCACAATCATTCATAAGGCCTCTATGCAGAAAGGCAATTTAACTGCACATAAACTGTGGCCTCAGCCCCCTTTCAGCATCTTTTTCTTCACCCGTTACTGAGGACGGACGTTGGTAACGAGCCTGTGGCTGGATGGGAGCAAATCCCCACAGGGAAGACACGAGGACGGGAGGTCGTCATAGCGGCTGGATAACGACAATGACGTTAGGTGTTCAAGAATCAAAATGCGGGTATAATGTTCAGGTGTCTGCATACTTTTGGCTATTAAAAAAACCCAACACTAGCTTAAACTAAAAGGCCAATAGCCAGGTGAACCCGGAAAAGCAGCGCCTGAATAGATAGGGGCCTGAAAAACGCCAAAATGCCACGTCAGACATCTGACGACCGTTTCGCATCAAAGTTGGATTATTTTCGTGGATTTCGGTTCATTGTGTCTGGGTTTAGAAAAGCAGGAGACCAACTAACTGTTTTTCCAGCGTGAAACCACTCAAAAGTCACTTTATCCAAACTGAACGAACTAGAGTCAACCCACCTCCTCATCACACTCCTCGGGTTCCTCCTCGTTCTCAAGCTTTTGGAAAAAAGCAGCACCATAAAGAAAGCAGTGTTTTTTTTTTTCCTTTTACATAAATTATTATCAGACAGAAAGGAAAAACCAATGTTTATTTCTGGGATTCAAAACCAGGAGTCTAGGAAGGAGGAGGCTTAGGAGGAGGAGGAGGAGGAAGAGGAAAGATTCCATTTGATCTCCTTCTAATGAGTAAACTGGCACCAAGCTTAAAATACACACACACACACACACACACACACACACACACACACACGACTGGGGTAAAGACGATGTTCAGGGTGGGTTTTTTTGCTCTAATGAAGCGGTTGTTTATCCTGAATTTTTGCATTAGAGGAGTGATGGGGGGGGGAAAGGGGAGCAAAGGCGAAAAAGAAAACCTCGACGTACCCTCTCCTCCTCAGCAGTTATCTGCAGAGAGAAACACACAAACACACACACACACACACACTGAGTCTCACATCTTGAAATAATCCGGGGCCTATGATTGAGCTTGCTCACGCTGCAGATGTTTCAGCTTTTCTTTCTGAACACCTGTTGCACCTTTTAAACCTTCATCCTCATCCGCTTATATTCCAGATACATATATTTCAGCAGTGTTGATTTCATCCAAGCGAGAGCAGGCAGGCGAATGACTCAGGGGAAATACAAGACGTGGGAACTTCTCCCATATTGCACATGTCCCACATACGGTGCTTTAAAGTCTTTTTCGTGATTTTCCACATCCATTTTATGTTTCGTCTTTTCTTTTTAATGCCTTGGAAACAGTCAACTCTAAATGAGGCTTTTTTAACACAAACTCAAGCTCTTGAAGAACTAGTATCTAACGATATCACTGGGTTCTGTGCAGCCAATGATCATCTTAAACCACCTGACCTATGTTCTCACCAGTCTCCACCAGTGTTCTAGACCAAATTCGAGGCTCCCTGGCTGATATTCCTAAGCTCTATCCTTCTTCATCCCTGTAATCGACGGGGTCAAGGTTCCACATCCATGTTAGTGTGAGCCTTTCCTGACTGAATTTAGCACAAACTCAGGAATAAAAAAGATTCCTGCACGAATATGAAATAAAATGAAATAATATAAAATAAAATGCCAGGTCTGCTTCTTCCGGTAGCAGCCGACGAACCCAAATAAATTTAAGGTAGTTTCCATTACAGTATTTAGGTCACACCTGAAGGGCGGTGAACTGACCCAAATAGAAACATCCACGTACTGGGACATACCATTATTATACGTGGGTGATTTGACTGGCTGGAGCTTTTCCGAGCAACATTAAAAGAAACGTAAACAGTGTGATCGTCTGCAAACATATAAACAAAAATCTTAGAAAAAAATTATAAATAAATAAATTTAAAAAAAAATAATAATTTAGGACAACTACATATTTTGAAAAAAACAAAAAACAAAAAAACCATAGAATAAAAACAGGCAGCTATCAGGATAGTACCCACCCACCTCTTTCCAGTGATTGGTGGGTAAATGTTTTCCATCTCTTGGCAACGTTTTTCTAGTTTAACTACATATATTAATTTCCAACTGCGAACAACAGACTCTGGGATCTGTTGAATACCAAAAAAACACACTTAGGCACCAACAGTTTAGAAAATAACTGGTCTCCCAAACAGCCATTAATAATCAGTGCATTTTAGCTCCACCTGACATATTTTTAAATCTTTGTCCCCTATGTTCTCTGTAATTTACATAGATGCAGAACCCCACTCATTTCAGTATGAATACTCTGTAACAGGAGTTTCAATGCACGTTTCCATTTTCAAATTTTTTCCATTGATTCGTTCCTGATTCTTCTTTCTGATGTAAATGCAACGAGACACTAAATTAGTAAAACAGACATCTGACATTATACACTCAGCTTTAAACCCGGATGCTTTTTCTGCTGCAAATAACCCAAAAACCATCATGCGATCACTGGGTCAGAATAAGAGCTATGATCACAGGCCTATAAACAAACTTATATCTTATCCGATTGAATCTCCTGCTGCCGCCTTCAGCTTACAGCTAAAGACATAGGTTTAATAATTTAATGGAGAAAAAAAAAAGAAAATAAGAAAATTCAAGTCTACCATTCAATTTTAATAGTGTCAAGTTACTGATTCTTTTTCCACTGAAGCTCAGACTCCACTGCTGTCCTTTTTTTAAGGACGAGTCTGCAATGTCGCACATTTATTTTTGTTCCTTGGTTCGATGGATTAAAGCAGAGGCTCTGCTCTTTATTTCCCCGATGCCACGGTGCATTGTCGCATAGCAGCTCCGTTGACAATGGCTTTTTTTTTTTCTTTTTCCATTCACCAAGACAATTAAAGAGTTTTCATACCGATATTGTATCTTTGGACCAGAGAGACGGACCCTCATCAATGAAATCACAGGTTGAAAAAAAAGCAAAAAACAAAAGAAAAACCCTCAGACTCCCGCCGGCGAATGATAAACAAACCACTGCCGCCGGACCACATCCGTCTTCACTCACCTGTTTGGCTCCCATCGACTCGAACATCTTCTCTAAGAGGACCCTCATCTGCTGGATGTTGTTCATCAGTACGCAGGGCTGGAGGAGGACGGGGACAGATGAGGGAGGCAAAGGGCGCAAGGGGGGGGATAGACAGGGAGGCAGAAAGTCAAAGAAAGTAAAAATAAAAGAGCAACAAATGAAAGTAGGTTGAGAAATACAGCAAAACAACAAAAAAAAAGTTGTTGACAGGAAGATAAAGAGAAAACAACAGAGATAGACGTTAAAGGGAGAGACAAATGTGAGCAGCAGCAGAAACCAGACATATTAATCCACTCCACAGAGATTGCTGCAGCTCCCAAAGTGTTTGGTCTCCCTCCAAACCGGAGATGGACTCGACAGCGTGGCGGCTCAGCAGTACTCACTATTTTCTCCTTCTCGCAGTAAGAGGGGAAGCTCTTTGCCAGCAGGGCACAGTACTGCAGCAGCACTTTGGTGATCGTCTGCGGGGGAACAAGAAGACAAGACACTTGGGACACGTTTGCTCAGGGACCCGAACGCTGGCATTTACGCCTTCGGTGTGATCAGCCCGGTTGGGTAAGAGCGAGCTCGGCTTCGAGCTTGACCCGCATCAAGCCGTGAAGCAAAAGAAAAGGGGTCTGTCTGCGGGCAGTTTGTAAGAAGTGATGATGTCCTGTGGTCAGAGGGCTTATTGTGTCTTTTAGGAAATTAAAAATCAGTCAAAGTCTTCAGTCTGTATGCGGGAGTCACAAGTCACGAGTCTGATCGCAAGTCCTTTGGAGTCAGTCCAAGTTAAATCTTTATGTGCAACTGATGATTAAAATGACATAACATATAAACATCATTTTTTCTGTTTTCCCAGTCTTTTCAAAACAAAGGCCTGATGATAAAAAAATGCAAACTGTCCGGCTCTTTCTCATTTTTCTTGTTTATTATTGTTCAGAAATTTCAAATTGAGACTTTAAAGTGAGCAGAATCTCACATGATTCATGTGAAAAATTGCTTCCAAAGTCCTCATTTTTCGGGACTTAAGTCTGCGACCAAGTCTCGGGTCTTCAGCTGTGGATACAGATCTAAAACAACTACCACAGATGTGAAGGACTGATGTGAACATGATTAATATTAATCACTCCTTTTTAGTGAGCAGCCATGTTTAAAGTATGTCTAGCCAGAATTAAAAGAGAAGGAACTGTATTTCTGTTTGGGAGTGGGAGTCGGGCATCGGTAGCACTGTGGTGACGACAGAAAGCACTGGGCATGATGTGTCCATGGAAATGCTATGTGCTAATTTTCATTTTTTTTACGACCAGAGACTGTTGGTGTCTGTCAAGGGAACCGTCTTTTTCCCCGAACATCGTGGGATGAATGACAATGAATGCGGTTTCATATCTTTTCTAAAAAACAGGCACCACTCTTGTTCCAAGGAGATTTAATTCATGATACTTTTCTTCATTGAATGCAAAAGTTGGACATTTTATTATCAAATGACAGGGACGGGAATCACATCCTCCAGGTTTACATGGTTCAGCACAGCCAAAGTCGGCAGCATAAGGAGGCAGTGCAAAGATTGAGAGCAAACAACGCCGCTTTCAAAACATCCTGGGATAAATGTCTATGCAAATATTATATGCGGTAAGAAACTCAGCTTACTTTTTTTTTTTTAGGCCTTACAGACTTGTTTACGCGCCCAAGGCCTTTCCCTGAGAAACGACCGATGTCGTCCTTGTTTACGATAAAAACTCCTCAGGCTGCTTTTAAATAAATCAGCCAGTTAATTTATCGGTTGCGATGGAGACTCGGGGACAGGAAATGACAAAAAAGAAAAGAAAAAAAAGAAAAAAGAAAAGAAGTGAAGTGCCCGTAATTCTGTTACCTCACAGCCTCCCGACGCTCATTGTGATAGATTTCCTTAGTTTCCCCTAAGTCAGCCAGATGGCCCTCCCCTGCACTTATGCATTAAACATGTGGTCCCGCCACTGCCTGCATCACTTAATGCGGTTTCCTCTCGCTGTACAACTCTGTCTCTCCCTTTGTCCTTTTTCCGCATCTGTCCTCTTTACTGTCGTCTCACGCTTTTTTATACGAAAATTATGCCATAAACGTGCCGGAAGGAAAAAGGGAAAGAGACAAAATGGACAGGAGAGGGAAAGAGTGAGGAATTAAACAGGCAAAAAGGAGAGAAATTGGATGAGTATTGGAGGGAAGATAAAAAAAAATAATAATAATACAAGGCAAATATGGATGGAAAATCGACCGAGGACAGAGAAAAGACAATATAGAGAGTCCACGGAGGAATGAGACGGTTGTGGAGTAGATGAAAGGCAAACTGAGGCCGAGACAGGGAGGAGATGAAAAGGCAGAGAGAGAGAGATTAACATGAGCGGAGCGCAGGGAAATGAAAAGGGAGTCAAGGGTTGGGGACAGCTGAGAGGGATGGCTTACATTAGCCATTCTTTATTTAATGAGTCCAGTATCGATCCAGCCATCACACCACAAACACACGCTCACACACAGACACACACACACACACACACCCGAGTGTAAAGCATGTACACGCGATCCTTCCACAGAGCAAGGTTTGTTAGATTTAATGGCTTCGCCTAAAAGCAACTGCCCTAAATTACATTTGAAAAAAAAAAAAAAAAAAAAAAGATATCAAAGTTTGAGTTACTACAGAAAACACCAGGCCGGTGACAAGTCCCGGAACGTCATTGGTCAGTGTCCTGGGGGGGTAAAGGATTCAACAGGGTCAAAAATAAAACAAGTGTTGAGCAGGTAGAGCTTTTAGGACGAGTCACGATTTAAAGCTGTACCTGAAAGTCACTTTTAGATAAAACAAAAAAACAACAACAAAACAAAATAAAAAAAACACTCATCCCTGGAGTAATGACAAACTCTTCATCCCTCTTATTGAGCAACCACATTTTTTTTCCCCATCAGCGGGGGTTCGGTTATAGATGTAAAAGTCTCTTTGGCTGCAGGGCAATGATGAACCGTTTCCTGCACAGAGGCCAGTTGAAGAAGGAGCCCGAGCTCACGAGCGCTGGCCGAACCTTCCTTCTAATCACCCTTAAAAAAGTAGCTCAAAGGAACCCAACCACCACTGAAGTCTTCAAACCCGGTTTAAGCTCGTCGCTGGGGTCAGTTTACATTAGTTCTACTCTGAACAAAGGAAACAGCCCCAATATGTCACTTGAACTATTGGTAACTGTTTCAGCTCTGGCTCTGTGGATTACGTAGAACTGATGTACTGTTTCCATTTATCGCCACTGAAATATCCAAATAATACACAAACCTATCTGAATTGCTAACTGAGATACCAGGAGAAAATAGAATATATATATATATATATATATATATATATATATATATATATATATATATATATATATATATATTTAGATTGTTTCTTTTTTTTCTAAATTTGACCATTTAGCTGTACTTTCTTTTAGAGGGGAGGAGGCAGCTTTTTAACTGAAAGTGACACGAAAGTGGCTTTTGTGTAGCAGCCTGCACGTCCAGGAAAAAAAACCCAAAAACAAACAATACAAAAAAACAATAGCGCAACGCAACAAACAGACCCATGTCCATGTCCATGTCTAGGTTTCCGTCTCACCTTGGCGAAGCGTCTGTTGTAGTGGGCCACCACGGCGGGGTCGGGGCAGTCCAGCTTCTTGATGATCTCAAAGCTCTGGTTGAGCTGAGTGAAGATGTCCACCACCGAGCTGGAGAACAGGGCGTGCTCGGACGTCTGCTGGAACTGCAGGCGGACGGACGAGGGGGACAGAACAAGTTCAGCGTTTTAGACAATCAAACGACTCACGCCTCTCTCACGATCTGCCTGTGATCTGTCTTAGTCCTCGACGGGTTCCCTGAGAGCCGGGGGAGGCCGATAAGCACTCAGCAGTCCCTCGATAAGATCTGCCTATAATGGGCTCCTCGTAAACTCCCATTAGTTTAAAATTTCGTGTCATCGCCAAAGAGGAAGAGTAGATGTTTCCGGGGTAAAATAATATTTACTTGGAGTAATCTCAGACAATATATTAAAACATTTTTAATGCATTTTTACTGGCAAATGAAGCTAAGCCGGCGAGCGAGTTTAGTCTCCTGCTATACTAACATGGGATTCTCCTTTGACAGTGTTCAGGGGTTTACTTTGCTCCTCTGCTGCCACATTGCCCGGCCGAAAGATACCGTCCGCTTCTATATATATTTCTACCATTTACCTCAAGATTGTCATGACTAAAGATAAAAATGACTGACTCTGATACATTTCCAAAGCAGCAAAATCTTTCCTTATATCATATTATTATCATAAACTGTTCTTCAGTCTGTTGATTTCTCATTGACCATTTCAGGGAAAAGGTAGAACAATGTGCAGGGAAAAAAAGTATAGAAAGACTGAAGTGTGAAAAGCCCCTGTCCTCTTCTTCCTCCCTCGGGAAAAAATTGTGACATAAAGTTTGTTTATAAGTAATTCACTGCTGGTTTGAAAGAGCCCTAAATGACTTAGAACCAGATTGGCTTGTGTTTCCACCGTACAGTTAAAAGTTGGACTTTTCTGAGGAATAGAAAAAAAAAAAAAAAAAATAAGCGCCTCGAAATCATATGTCAGTCAAAGTGTTCAGCGCCACTCCACTCCTGACCCCAGGCCCTTTCTCTCCAGACTGAACTCTGCTTTCAATAAACTCCCGGAGCGACAACGGAGGACGACGCACAATCGCCAGAGATGAAAGGGCTGATCCGGAACCGGCGGGAGGCCGAGAGACACGAGCGCTCGTCCATCAGAGCTCTGCTGCATCCGAACGAGTCCAAGCGTCCTGCAGGGAGCCCGCGGACACAAAGGTCGCCAGACCGGCGCCGACTTTCATCCTTGTGTGGACGTCACTGTAGCAGACAGCTCTCCTTTTTATCTGAGTGCTGTTGCACTTTGGCTCCTTCACTGGAATACGATCAAAAACTCAGACAAAAAAAAAAAAAAAGTGGTGTCACTGGGATTTCAGCTGCAGCAAACAGCGAACAAATAGTCAGAAAAGTAGCCGTTATATGACGCTAGATTCGGATCTGCTGTCCAACTACGCAGTTTTTAATGTGAAAATAGCTGGAACTTCAACAGAGATGTTTATATTCTAAAATTCAGCAGTCTTAATTAGTAGCCATGAAATTGCTTCTATAGACTTATGACACTTATATTTGTGTCCTGATGATTTCAGGACGTGAGTCACTTTTCCCTATTCCTCATTCCCCCCTTCTCCAATTTTCTCCTTCTCGTGAGCAGTAGGACCTGAGCTGCAGCTCCTGAGCCTTTTTTTTTTTTTCTCCAAATGGGACAAAAAACGAACGTGAACCCATCGTGTTTATGCGCGGCGAATTCTCCAGCCGTAACAGCGCAGATCCTAAGCATAATGCCTCATCAACGCTAATTGAGAAGGCGGCAAATTGTCCCTGTTGGCTTTAATTAAATTCTGGTGTCTGGCGGGGCAATTTCTCAGTCGTTGGCGGGAAGTGAGGAAGGTGAAGCTTCGGAGTGAAATGCTGAATGAGGCCGCTGTTGCTCCGGTGAAAAGATGATTAAGTAAGAAATACGTGGTACATCTGGGTACAAAACCCAATCAGTGCATTTCAAACTGTTTTATTTTAGACCACAACATCTGTGTGCTTCCTCCGATGCGTGTAAACACATCAAACTCGGCTTTAATGAGCGGGTGCACAGAGGTTAATTACAGGTCAGAGACATGAGGCAAAGATACTGTGTGTGGCGAAGGTGTTTTAGAAACAACAGACAGCTACTGTAGTTTGACCCTTAGCGCGCTCCTTATTCTCCGACTCTAAAAAGTCACCGGCCTACACGACCATGCTGTTCTTAAGTCCCAACCCTGTGATGCGACCCGTCGGTGCATTTCCTGTATTAGCTCAGGAGATGTGCCACAGATGATCTATTAAAAATAAAAGTTGAAAAATAAATGAGTAACCCTTTTAGGATGTGACGGTGCTAAAGCAGGAGGTTCAGTTGCTTGGTTCATGGCTTAGATTAAAACAAGCACTTTGTCGAGGTAAGGGGATGCTTTTGTCGCCATGGTTACAATGATAAACCTGCAGTTAATTGTAGAGGATAATCCTGGTCCGAGAATCATCACGTTTTCATGTTTTATTTAGTATCAGTGTAATGATGCTGTGGTGATAGTTGACTGTACATCCATGGGTACACAGAAAACAGGAACTGCTAATCACAAACAGCTAATTACATTTAACGGTGGCAACTTGCCATAGTGTAAACAAATAAGAGCTGCACAGAATCCATAGCAACCAACCAGCTCTGGAGCAACATTTTACTTCCTGTTTATGTCCTCCAGTTTTTTAGGCTTGTTTGTTTTCCTTACTACATTTGTAATTCCCTGATAATAGCAGCTACTGTTTATAGTTTATAGTTTAGTGTAGCTTGGTGGCACACAGGGAACCGCGGGTAAATGACAGCTTTGATATGTTGCCTACAAACAAGAAAACCCGAGACGCAGAACATTATAACATTTTAAACGTAAAAAAAAGAAGATCAGGATCGATGCTGCAGGACAGAAAATAATTGTTTGTTCCATAGTTGAGGTTGCAGCTAAGACAACCAGTACGTTGTTAAACTACAGTCTGTGCTGCAAATTGCATTTTTTTAAACCTGGTTTTCACTTGGATTTTTGCACCATTGGTTTGTCTTCTTGTTCCAGTAACGACCGATAGGGTCCTGGAACAAAGTCGGATTCGTGCCGGGCTGAAGACTCTTCTGCTCGTGGAGTCGTTTTTTCTTTTCTAACCACATCCTCGCCTCCCCCCTCACTCACCCCTTCTCTCTTGTCTCTCTCCAGCGCCCCGTGCATGAACTCCATGGACACCTCCTCGTTCTCCGCCAGCCAGGCCAGGACGAACTGGAGGAACCACCTGCGGCGGTGACAGGGCCAGAGGGCAAAACTGTTACCGACCCTCTTTTTGAGTAAGAATAAAGTTCATACACAAAACAGGAGAAACTGTAATTCTACAAAAAACAAAAGCTGCAGCTTGAGGAGTCAAGACTGATGTTTTAAATCCCGTTCTCAATACGAATCTTTAAAAAAAACAAAAACTTTTCTCAGGTTCTAACATTCTTCTATGTTTGATTCATTTCTTATTCTATTTTGTTTCATTGAATCTCCAAAATTTTTTTATTCTTTTAAATAACTGATTTCACTTGTCTCATTGTCAGAAATGTTTTATCCAAGTGAATCAGCTCGTAACCTTTTTTTTGAAAGGTTCTGTATAAATAAAAATGGATAATCAATACTATTATCTGAACCCTGTCATCAATACTCCCACTTTCCACATCTGGTGAGGAGTTCTGGCAGTGTGCGGACAAGTGTGTGGACGAATGTGTGTCCATTAGTGTGAATTCAACAACAGGCAGAAAATCATCAGCCAGGATGAGCTCCCTTCTGAAAGTGGGAGACAATGAGTGAGGAAAGCAAAAGTGTGTGTGTGTGTGTGTGTGTGTGTGTGTGCGCGCCTTACCCCGGGTACTCAGGCACGGCATCTGTGAAGGCAGGTAGGTCCTTAACATACTCGTTGTAGAGCCACTTGACCTTGAAGTGCAGGTTCATGTAGTCGGCGGTCTTGCACAGCTTGTGTTTCTCATGTTCTGTAAAAAAACGACACACACACACACACACACACACACACACACACACACACACACACACACACACACACACACACACACTCACACACACACAGCAGTTTAATAACTTGAAGTTTATTATGTCAGGTGCAAGTTTACAGTCTTTTGATGGAGATTCTGAAAACATTTTGTAAGCTTGTTTTTTTGTACCTAAAAATCATTTATATTTTTTCTTTAAAGACACTTATTGCAACTTTCTGGCTACCTGGTGAATGTAAGTCAAATTTCCCCTCGCTTTTAGCTCCCTTTTGGTCTCCACCTGCTCCTGGGGGAAGTATCAGGCTATATAGTAGCTAAAAGTTCCTCTATGTTAACCAGCTGGTCTCTGGCTATGTCTGCCTGCTGTTTGCCGCTGAGCAGGTAGTTAACAGTAGCTCTTTAGAGCCATGTCTCTGGAACACAGCTGGCAAACAAGGAGCCGAAATCACTGCAACGTTCTCTAAAGCCGAGGGGAGCTGCAGGTTCTGTGGGCTCATCACTGAGAGCAAACACCTTCTACACTGTCGCATTGTTTTCACATTGTTGTTTGATGCATCATTATCATAAAAAATATCAATTCAAGCCTCTTAAATAAACAGTGTCAAAAGCAGCATTAAACACTCTGCTTGTAATCAACAAACTTAAGTTTCCTATAGATCCGAGGTTCCCAACTTGTGGTCCGCAGACCAGCACCAGGCCATGGGGTCGCTTACCTAAAGATGGCAAGGAAATTATTTGATTCTGAAAGAATTTTATTTTGGTATTTGGCTTGAACTTGGCAAAGACTTGTCTATGCTGCAATTATCGACATCACTTCCTGTCAAAGGTCTATCATCACCACCTTTTAGCATCCAGCACTACGAGTGTCTGTGTGAGGCCAATACCTGAGTGTTGCTGTACCATCATTATTATTATTATTATTATTATTATTATTATTATTATAAATTTTTTTTTTGTAAGCAACTAGACTGAAACACAAAAAAGATAAAATTTCATTAAGGTTTTCTAGTGTTTTTTCACTCTCACCAGGCATGAATCAGGCAGGTAAACACACAAAAGGACTCACGAGAGACCTTGTGCCCACAGCACAAAAAGGGCTGGGAAACCCTGCTATAGGTGATTAATTAAACATCATCAGACACGCACACACGCACGCACGCACGCACGCACGCACGCACGCACGCACGCACACACACACGCACACACACACACACACACACACACACACACACTCACACATACAGTCTTACCAGCGTAGAAATCAACTCGGCGGATGCGAAATGTGACGGGAGCTGAGATGGTGACAGATTCACAAGAAAAAAAAACGGTAACAAGTTGGAGAAAAGAAGAAGGAAAGTTAGATAAAGCAGTGATGAGGATGAACTTAGAGGTGAAAAAAAATGCTATGACACAAATAATACAAACTCTAGAGGAGCTGGGAGGAAAACTAGACTCAGAAAAGAATAGTCTAGAGATGGGTCGCCTCAAGGAGGTGTCAGGTTTTAGTTTTCTATTGTAAGAAGACCGTTACGCTACAACTCCAAAAATAATAACACTAATCATCTAAAATCCCAACTACTTCTATAGGATTAGTTTTGCCTATCTCAGTGAGCTAGGCCAGGGTCCGGGATGCTATAGTTTCCACAGGTTTCACGTCTGATACGAGACACAGTCAAAAGCCGAAACACTGAGGAGCTGAGCAGGTTTCAGTCGAGACGGACTAGCTCTCAAAAGACGCTGTGGAAGCACCAGAGTCCCCTGGTGCCATTGGCAAAACATTGTATTTGACGGAGGGGAGATTTATCCCGCTCTGACAGCGACGTGCCGTCAGGGTGCCTTTGAGCAGGGCACTGACTTCCACGTGTGCTCTGGCCGTGGCGCCCGGACACCAGGGGACCATGGTGGTTCAGGGGGCAGGGGCTCAGGGGCACGAGACTCGTGTGGCGCTTAGCTGAAAGAAGATCAGGAAAGAAAAGATGCTCTGCAGCCTTTCAAGCATCTATATTTTTTTTTAAACTACTAAATATGCCTGTCAGGGTCCCAGAAAATGTCGGACCATAGCTTTGACCCTATTCCGTGATCCGACAAAGGAAAACAGGCAAAAAAATATTACAGCAGCTGCCCCCAGTGCCGTCTCCTCTGACTGTGCCTCGTCCCCGGCTTTAATGAACCATCTCACCGTTGTTCCAGCGGTAGTGATCGATTTTATCCAGGACTGGACGAGGCGATGGCGAAGCAAAGGTCGAGAGTGGATGGAGTGAAGAAAGGAAAATGTGAATGTAGACGGGGAAAGAGAAAAAGAGGCTCTCTCTCTTCAACACATACACACATACACACGGACACACAGACACACAGACACACACACACACACACACACACAGTCTTACCCTCCAGGGCATATTTCATGTCCTGGGCGAACAGCGTCCACATGACCTCAGCGCTGACTTTGCCGACGTTGAGCTCCTGAGGGAACCTGACAGGGGAGGAGAGGGGTCGGTTCAGGCGTCCATACGAGACAAACAAAGTTTTATTTACTCCGCCGCTGTGTGTGTGTTGGTGTGTGTGTGAAAACTAAAATACGCCAGATAAAAAGGTAAAATGACGCGGAGCCACAATCAGCACTGACTGGTTGATGATGGACGTGTACGAGTTCTTGTCCTCCTCGATGATGGAGACAATGAGCGTGATGAGCTTGGGCCAGAAGTCAAGGTTCTGAATACTCGGACCCTGCTCCTCTGGCTGGCTCTCCTCTTTCTTCTCCTCCTCCTCTTCTTCCTCCTCCTCCTCCTCCTCATCTTCTTCTTCTTCTTCTTCTTCTTTATCATTATCTCCTTCCTCTTTTCCTTCCTCCTTTTCCCCCTCCTTCTTTTTCTTCTTCTTCTTCTTCTTCTCTGGTTCGGGCTGCAAGAGGAGAAAAAGAAAAGAAAAACACAGTAGATGAAGTGACGTGAGAGTTTAGTTGCCAGATGTCTTGCAACATGCAACAAGAGAAAAACAAGCTGTGATGAAACAAGCGGCAATGCTGAATAAAAATAAGCTATCGTGCTCAACCACTGCGGTATTGGCAAAGCATCTGAGCTGAATAATTTACAACAAGGAATTATAACTATATTCGACTTCCAGACTTCATTCTCTAAAAGCTCACCCTCCACGTTTATGTGATACGGCTCTGCGCATTTCGTGAGGAGGAAAAGCCTCTCCTTGGTCACCATGCAAAGTGTTGCTCAAACCTTAATGAGTTTAGACACATTCAGACGTGAATCTTTCTGGAGCCGGTTAAAAAAATGTTTGGAGATCATTTGGCTGACGGGCACAAAGTTCATTAGTGCCAAGACAAAATGTGCCGTATTTAACAGATCAATATGAGCAGTTGGAGCAAAAAGTGAGATTCGGATCCGGAGATTCCGTCTTTTCTTGATTTAGTCAGTCTGAAACGGACGAGGGGCTTTGACGAAGATCAACTCGCGGGGCCTAAAAGTGGTCCCCAAAGAGGTTGCAGCATGAAAAACGTGAAAACGACGATTTTACAGCAGCGGCAGAGGAGCACACCTGCTTCTCATTTCCACTAATCACAAAAAGCCACAAGAAAACCGGGTCGCTTCCACTTTCCAGTGCCACATTGTTCCTCCACAGCGGTGGCGACTCTCTCGACCCCTTTTAGTTTTTCTCTAGCGTTTTTCCAGAATTGACTTTCTCGTGACTAACATATTCAAAATACTATTGCTGAGGCAGAACCAAAGCTTTGGTTCTCGCTTCCAGAACATCAAAACAATTTTAACTTTTTAATTCTTTTAACTGACCATAAGCGACTTCATATGTTTCACCCTGTAGAAAGACTGCCTGGAAATTCAGGCGAGAGTGACACCACAACAACGACCAGAGTGTCCTCCACCATTCTTATCAGGCTTTCCTGCAGCACTTTCTGACCTCAGCCTTCCTTCAGTGCGTAGCAATTATAAGGTAGATTGTGAGACTGGAATCAAAGTATTTGACACTGTCAAATTCCAACGGTCTCTCTAACTGTAATGGGCCCAGAAGGCGTCTTGAGGTCAGCAGCTCACCGGCGGGACGGCGGGCTGGAACTGACGGTTGAAGAGCTCCAGGCAGTTGTTGAAGATGTACTCGTAGGTGGAGTTCAGGCAGGCCTTGACGCAGTCCCGCACCACGTTGGCGGCCCTGGGAGGACTCTGCAGCTCCAGGACCTGCACGGGGGGCCGGACGTTGGAGCGGGAACAAGGGTGAGATATAACACAAAAAAAACGCACAGTGAAATGTGTTTATGAGGTATAAGGTTGTCGCATGACATCAACAATATGTAAATAATCCCAATGTATAATACATGGGTCAATCAAAATACATAACGGGACTGATATAAACCAGAATAACTGGACAAAATTAGGATTCAAACCCGTTCTTGTTCCAAACTGGTACAGAAAACAAATATGCACGGATGGATACATAAAACATTAACACACACATATTTTGTATATATATATATATATATATATATATATTATTGTTCTCCATAGTGAAATCAGTCAACCAGTGTTGTGCGAAGCTGGTGTTTTTTTTTTGTTTTTTTTTTTTTTATTGAGCCGATCATCTGTTCTTACCTTCATTCTGAAGAAGGTGATGCTGGTGAGAAGATCCACTGTTGACTTGAGGTCATGGAGACGAGCCTTGTTGCTGGCTGGGAAGTTATTCTGCAGTTGAACACACACACACACACATACACACACACACAGAAACATACAAACACAAACATAAACACTTGCTAAACAATTCACCCAAACATCTGTCACTTTGGAAAATTTATCTTCAAGGGTTTTTATTTTCTTGGTTTTTTTTTTAGGTTTCTCTCCATCTGATTTCTTTTTTTAAGTCAAGGCAGCTGTTTGCTTTTTTAATGTTCTTCATA